>AWOL01S0003071.1:0-49040 GCA_000715115.1 Nicotiana otophora | reverse complement strand
CTGACCACCCCCTGATCTGCCTCCCCCTCTCAAGCGACCCATAGCTGACTGGGCTCCGCCCCTAGCTGGCTGAACTCCACCCCTAGCTAGCTGGGCGGGTGGTGAGGTAACTGGTGCTGTAGTCGGAGGCTGAGTACTCCGCTGCGGAGTCCCACCCAACATCCTAGGGCAATATCGCGCAAAGTGACCAAAATCCCCGCACTCGAAACAACCCCTCCTCTGACGAAACTGTTGTTCCTAATGCCCAAAAGAATTACCCGACGATACCTGAGCGGGCGGGGCATAATGAGAACCCTGTGCTCGTAATGCACTGAATGATGACTGGCCCTGCTGAAACTGGTCCTGCTGAAACTAACCTCCCTGAGGAGTACCACTGGAACCACCATGACCATGAGGCCTCTTAGCCTCCCTCTCAGTCCTCTCCTGACCTCGAACCATCTCAATCTGTCGAGCAATGTCGACAACCTCATCAAAGGTAATCCCAGATACTCTCTCCCTAGTCATAAGCAATCGAAGCTGAAAACCGAGGCCATATATAAACCTCCTGATTCTCTCTCGGTCTGTGGGAACCAACCAGACCGCATGATGAGCTATCTCGGAGAACCGCATCTCATACTGTGTAACAAACATCTCACCCTGGCGAAGCTGCTCAAACTGCCTGTGCAGCTCCTCTCTGCGGAACTCAGGTACAAAGTTCTCTAGAAAAATAACGGAGAACTGCTGCCAGGTAAGGGTTTCTATGCCAACAGGCCTACGCCTCTCTTAAGTCTCCCACCATATAAGTGCAGCCCCAGAAAACTAAAACGCAGTGAATGAGACCCCACAAGTCTCCAAAATACCGGCAGTACGGAGTATCCTCCGACACCTATCCAAGAAGTCCTGAGCGTCGTCTCTCTTTGTACCAGTGAAAGGTAGTGGCTGGAGTTTCCCAAACCTTTCCAGCCTACGTTGATCATCCTCAAGCATAGCAGGAACCACATAATCCTGTGCAGCTATAACCGGCTGGGCTGGTGGTGCCTCCGGTATCTGAAGTCCCTGAATAACATGCTCGGGTGTGCGAGCGACGGGAGTTTGAGTGCCTCCCCCAGCCTGAGAAGTGGCTGCGGCCGTCTAAATAGAGACCGCCTGAGCAAGGCCGGTACACGCTATCAGAATTTGAGCTAGGGTCTCCCGAAGGACTGGAATCATAATAGGCTCAGGTGGTGCCTAAGCTGGTGCATCAACAACTCGAAGTTGGTTCTTATCTGGGACAACCACTGAATCTGCAGGTACTGCCCCGGCTACTGTACAGGCTGCACCTCTGCCCCTACCACGGCCTCTACCGTGGCCTCGCCCTCTTGCGGCCCGAACTGGTGGCTGACCCTCTTGACCGGTAGCACGAGTCCTCACAATATGTGAGAGAATGAAATACAGATGTTTAGTTACTAGAATACACAGAATGCACGATAAGAATCCAAGAATGTGAAATTTTCCTAAAGGTTCTGCAGCCTCTCAAAGATAAGTGCAGACGTCTCCGTACCGATTCGCAAAACTCTACTAAACCCGCTCATGACTCGTGAGACCTATGTAACCTAGGCTCTGATACCAACTTGACACGACCCAAAATCTAACCATGGTCGTGATGGTGCCTATCGTGTTAGAAGGCAAGCCTATTTCTCAAAATATTACTACTAAACCGATTATAAGAATTTAATAAAACAATTTCAACATTTGAAATTTTTCATAAACTAAATCATAGAAATTTTTCATAGAAAATACGGAAATGAGCCCCAAACATCTGGGTGTCACTAAGTCATGAGCGTCTAAATCTATGAACTAAGAAATGATAAAAGGAGTGACTAGGTCCTGCGGACACTAGCAGCTACCTTACAATCTCCACAGATAGCCGGCCTGAACTCAACGATCGCCGCGCTGTAACTCACCTGCATCTGCACATAAAGTGCAGAGTGTAGCATGAGTACAACCACCTCAGCAAGTAACAGAAATAACTAAGGAACTGGGCAATAGTGACGAGCTAAGTAAAACAGTCCAATTATTTATTTTCACAATTTAAAAATAAACAGAAATAAACAGGTAAATTCCATAACTCAGTAAATGCCACAAGGAAGCTTAACAAATAAATGCAGCAGCATCACAAATAAATACAACCTCACAGCAATGTCACTCCATCACTCATCACTCGCACTCAGCACTCAACACTCAGAACACTCAACACTCTGCACTCACTAGGGGTGTGTACAGACTCCGGAGGGGCTCCCAAAGCCCAAGCGCTAAGCACGGACAACTCACGTGCCATCATATCAATACTTGGATCCGCACGGTCAACTCACGTGCTACGCGGATAACTCACGCGCTATGGTATCAATAACTAGACCCGCACGGTCAACTTACGTGCTACGCAGACAACTCACGTGCTATGGTATTAATATCCTCACAAGTAGGCCCTCGGCCTCACTCAATCACGTACCTCACTAGCCTTACCATCATCAACAATAAGGGAACACAGCCCATATCAAGTATCACCGCGTAATAGCAATAAGTAGAGATTGAGGTAAATATGTACAATAATTTCTATGACTGAGTACAAATAATGTGAGCATGAATAAAGCCTAAGCATGATCTCTAACATGAAGGCAAATAAACACGTAACCACAGATAATAGCCATTAGGCTTCACAGCCTCACGGGATGGATCAAGTCTCAATCTCTTGTGGTGCACACACACACGCTCGTCACCTAGCATGGGTATCACTTCCAAACAATCACGTGATGTCAAATCTCAGGGTTTATACCCTCAAAGCCAGAGTTAAAACGGTTACTTACCTTAACAACGTAAAAATCCTACTCCGGGATACCCGCGTCTCTGGACTCGGTCTCCAAATGCTCTGAATCTGTTCACAATCATTACAATACCATCAATATATGCTAATGGAATGAATTCCACAAGAAATACTATCAAATTATGCCAAAAATGCGAAACCGACCAAAACCCGACCCCCGAGCCCATGTCTTGAAATCAGTCAAAAATGGTAGAATAATAAACCTTGTCCTCTCCCGAGTCTAACTATACCATATTTATCAAAATCCGACATCGTTTGGTCCTTCAAATCCTTAAATTATTACCCCAAATATTCCAAGCCCGAACCCCTCATTTTCACTAATCACCATGATTAAACAACGGATAATCACCATATATACAATTATTAAGGCTCAACTAACTTACCTCAACGAAACCCCCTTGATTCCCTCTTCAAATCTCTCCCAAAAGCTCTACAAACTGAATAGAAATGGTGAAGAATGCACCAAAATTCGCAAAGTGTGATATATAGGATCTGCCCCAGGGATTCCGCACCTGCGGACTCGCATCTGCGGTCCCAGGTGCGCATATGCGAAAGTCACTTAGACGCCAAGCTTCGCACCTGCGGCTGCCCCTTCGCACCTGCGGGCTCGAAGGTGCGATCCTCTCTTCCGTACCTGCGCTCAATGCTAGGCCTCCATTTTCTGCATCTGCGACATGCCATCCGCACCTGCGATCATCGCACCTGCGGTTCCCAATCCGCAGGTGCGGACACACCAGAACAACAACTCTACCTGCATTTCCAACTTCCAAACTCTCTGATATCCATCCGAAATAATTCCGAGCCCCTCGGGACCTCAACCAAAAATACCAACAAGTCATATATCAACATTCTAACTTAGTCGAACCTTCGAATCACTCAAAACAACAACAAATCAACAAATTATCCTCGGATTCAAGCCTAAGAACTTCTAAATTTTCAAATTCGGCAACCAGTGTCGAAACCAACCAAACCACGTCCGAATGACCTCACATTTTGCACACACATCACAAATGACACTACGAACCTACTCCAACTTCCGGAATTGCATTCCGACACCGATATCAAATTTTTCACTGCCGACCGAAATCGCCAAATTTTCAATTTCGCCAATTCAAGCCTAATTCTACCACGGACCTCCAAATCACATTCGGGACGCACTCCTAAGTCCAAAATCACCTAACGGCACTAACGGAATCATCAAAATTTAAATCCGAGATCATTTATATATTGGTCAATATCCGGTTGACTTTTCCAATTTAAGTTTCTACTTAAGAGACTAAGTGACTCAATTCACTCTGAAACTACTTCGATCCCGAACCAACTAACTCGATATAACTCAACACAGATGAACAACACATAAAGAAGCAGTAAATGGGGGAACGGGGTTATAATATTCAAAACGACTGGCCGGGTCGTTACACAATGCCTCTGAAATCGCCCAAACCCGAGGTCTAAACCTCTAAACATGAACAAAAATGTCGGACTCCGTACATATATATATTCTGTCCAGGCAAGTCACATCTCTGAGATGCATCTCTAAGATGCGACTTGTCTCAAAAAGTTTAAGCCAATAATCGCGGTAGTAGCCTTCAGCCAATCGATCATAACTTTCTGTACAAATGTCCAAATGATGAATGGTTTATCTTTCTGGAAACTTGAATCAAAGGGCTACAACTTTCATGATTTGATAATTTTAGATTCCTTATAGATTGCGAAATATAAGCTTCCAAAGTTAACCCTGTGCATCAGAAATTTTTGGCGATGCACACTGCCAGGCAAACAAAAACTAGTCAATCGATCATAATGTTTTCTACAAACACTACAAAAAAATCATGTTTTAGCGACGGATTTATTTTGTAGCAAAACAGATAAATCTGTCGCTGATCTCATTTAGCGTCGGATTAGAAATGGATTAGCAACGGATTATCAAGAGATTCTACTAGCTACGAGCATTTTAGCGACAGATTAGCGACGACATTCGTAGCTAATTCTAGTTGTTTTTGTAGTGAAATGTCCAAATGATAAATTGTTTATCTTTCTAGAAACTATAATGAAAGGGATACAACTTTTATATTTAGATAATTTCCACATTCCTTATAGATTGCGAGATATAAGCTTCCAAAGTCAGCTATGCACATCGGAAACATTGCACACTGCTGTCAAAAACCAGCAGTTAATAATGACCTAAAAATGGCCCGAAACTCACTCGAGCCCCTTGAGACCTCGTCCGAACATACCAAAAAGCCTCAAAACATATTATGGACCTACTCGAGGTCTCAAATCACACATAACAACAACGGAATTACAAATCGCGTGTCAATTTGGACTTGTGAGTTTATGAAATTTTCAGTTCTATAACTCGCGCCGAAACATGCCAAATCAATTCGGTTTGAATTCAAATTTTTCATGCAAGTCATAAATGACATAATAGAGCTCTTCCAATTTCCAGAATCGAATTCCGACCCCGATATCAATAAAGTCAACTACCGGTCAAACTTTCCAAATATCTTTTATTTTCCAACTCTCGCCAAAATGTGCCAAATTGTCCTACGGACAAATCAAGATACGGACCTACTGAAACTGTCAAAACACTGATCTGGGTCTGTTAGCTCAAAACGTTAATCGAAGTCAACTAAGTTCAGTTTTAAGGCTCGATTTCATATTTTAATTAATTTTTCATATAAAAACATTCCGAAAACATTTACAGACTGCGCATGCAAATCGAGGAATGCTGAATAGTGGTTTTTGAGGTTTCAGAACATAGAAATGAATATTTAAAATTAAAGATGACATATTGGGTCATCACATTCTCCACCTCTAAAACAAACGTTCGTCCACGAACGGAGTTAGAAAAATACTCGAGTTGGTGAAAAGGTGGAGATATCTACTCCGCATGTCTGGCTCGGACTCCCAGGAAGTTGCCTCAATTGGCTGACCTCTCCATTGCAACCAAACTGAGGGATAGCTTTTAGACCTCAACTGTCGGACCTGCCGGTCTAGGATAGTTACCGGCTCCTCCTCATAAGTAAAATCTTTGTCCAATTGGACTGAGCTGAAATCTAACACATAGGACGGATCACCATGATATTTCTGGAGCATAGATACATGGAACACCAAATGAACTGCTGATAAACTAGGTGGTAGTGCAAGCTTGTAGGCTACTTCACCCATCCTTTCAAGAATTTCAAAGGGTCCGATATACCTAGGGCTTAACTTGCCCTTCTTTCCGAATCTCATTACACCTTTCATAGGTGAAACGCAGAGCAATACTCTTTCTCCAATAATCAATGCAACATCACGAACCTTACGATCGGTATAACTCTTTTGCCTAGACTGAGCCGTATAAAGTCGATCCTGGATAACCTTGACCTTATCCAAGGCATCCTCTACCAAATCAGTACCCAACAATCGAGCCTCTCCCGGTTCCAACCAACCAACTGGCGAATGGAATCGCTTCCCGTATAATGCTTTATACGGAGCCATCTGAATGTTCGACTAATAGTTGTTATTATAGGCAAACTCTGCAAGTGGCATGAATGGATCCCAAAAACCTCAAAACTCTATAATACAAGCGTGAAGCATATCTTCCAAAATCTAAATAGTGCGCTTTGATTGTCTGTCTGTCTGTGGATGAAATGTTGTACTCAACTCAACTCGCGTGCCTAACTCACGCTGTACAACCCTCCAAAAGTGCGAGGTGAACTATGTACCTCGATATGAAATAATAGACACGGGCACACCGTGAAGGAGGACAATCTCACGAATGTAAATTTCAGCTAACCGCTCTGAAGAATAGGTAATTGCGAGTTTTTGTTAGACTCGGTTGCATTTTTGGGGAATGTTGTATCTCCATAAGGCATACAAGTGGACCTTAAAAAGATTGAGGCAGTTTAGAACTAGCCTAGACCTACTTCAGCTATAGAGATTTAGAGTTTTATGGGTATGGCAGGTTATTATCGCTGGTTCATGGAAGGGTTTTCATCTATAGCAAACCCATTGACCAGACTGACCTAGAAGGGTTCTCCATTCAGACCTGCTTTGACTACGGCGCCAGTGTTGGTGTTGCCCACAGGTTTACGATCATACACGGTGTATTGTGATGTATCTCGTATTGGACTCGGTGCAGTATTGATGCAAGATGGCAGGGTGATTGCATATGCATCGCGGTAGTTGAAAGTTCACAAGAAGAATTATCTTGTTCATGACTTAGAATTGGTAGCCATTGTTCATGCGCTGAAGATTTGGAGGCACTACCTTTACGGCATGTCATAAGAAGTATTTACAAATCATCATAGTCTACAGTATCTATTCAAACAAAAAGATCTCAATTTGAGGCAGAGAAGATGGTTGGAGCTGTTGAAAGACTATGATATCACCATTTTGTATCACCCGGGAAAGGCCAATATGGTGGCCGATGCTTTGAGTAGAAAGGTTGTGAGTATGGACAGCCTTGCGTATATTCCGGTTGGTAAGAGGCCGCTAGCTGCAGATGTTCAGACTTCGGCCAATCAGTTTGTGAGGTTACATGTTTCGGAGCCCATTCGGGTTCTAGCTTGCACAATCGATCAGTCTTCTTTATATGAGCGCATAAGAGAGCGACAACATGATGATCCTCATTTGCTTGTCCTTAAGGACACAGTGTGGCACGATGGTGCCAAGAAGGTTGTTGTGATGGATGATGGAGTTCTGCGGATGCTGGGTCGTATTTGTGTTCCTAATGTGGATGGGCTTCGTGAATTAATTATTGAAGAGGCCCAGAGTTCCAGGTATTCTATTCATCCTGGTGCCGCCAAAATGTATCAATATTAGCGGCAACAGTTTTGGTGGAGAATAATGAAAAAGGATATAGTTGCATATGCATCTCAGTGTTTGAATTGTCAGCAAGTTAAGTACGAGCATCAGAGACCTGGTGGTTTGCTTCAGAAGTTAGAAATTCCTGAGTGGAAGTGGGAGCGTATCACTAAGGATTTTGTTGTTGGACTCTCACAGACTCAGAAGAATGAAGCACAATCCGAAGACGTTGCTCATGCTCCTCTCGACTGCTGGGGTAAATCAAGATCTGATCAATGAATACAACCACAAAGGAATCCAGATAGAGCTTGAACACCCGGTTTATCAAATCCATAAATGATGATGGGCATTTGTCAGCTTAAATGACATCAATAGAAATTCATAATGCCCATATTGAGTCCAAAAAGCTGTCTTAGGGACATCAGATGCCTTAATCTTCAACTGATGATAGCCAGACCTCAAGTCAATCTTCAAAAATACCTTGTCACCCTGAAGCTGATCGAATAAGTCATCAATTCTTGGCAACATATACTTGTTCTTGATAGTAGCATTGTTCAACTGCCGATAGTCTATACACATCCGCATTGAACCATCTTTCTTCTTCACAAACAACACTGGTGCACCTTAGGGCGAGACACTACGTCTAATGAATCCCTGATCAAGCAAGTCTTGTAAATGCTCTTTAATTCTTTCAACTCTAGCGGGGCCATACGGTATGGTGGAATAGAAATGGGCTGAGTGCCTGGAGCCAAATCAATACAGAAGTCAATATCTCTGTCGGGTGGCATCCCCAACAAATCTGCAAGAAATACTTTTGGAAATTCACGAACAACTGGTACTGAGTCCATAGAAGGAACATCCGCACTAGGATCGCGAATATAAGCCAAATAGGCTAGACATCCCTTCTCGACCATTCGCCGAGACTTCATATAAGAAATAACCATGTTGGTTGAATGACCAGAAGTTCCTTTCCACTCTAATCGAGATAACCCCGGCATGGCTAAAGTCACCGTCTTGGCATGACAATCCAATATAGCATGATAAGGTGACAGTCAATCCATACCCAGTATGACGTCAAAATCTACCATGTCAAGAAGTAGAAGATCCACACTAGTCTCAAAACTCCCAATAGTAACCACGCACGAACGATAGACATGATCTACCACAACAACATCACCCACCGGCGGGGACACATATACAGACGCACTCAAAGAATCACGAGGCATAACCATATGTGAAGCAAAGTAGGAGGACACATAGGAGTAAGTAGACCCTGGATAAAATAGAACTGAGGCATCTCTATGGAAAATTGGAACAATACTTGTGATCACGGCGTCGGATGACTCGGCCTCAGGCCTAGCTGGAAAAATGTAGAATCGGGGTTGGGCCCCACCAGTATGAACTACATCTCTCGGACATGCCATAGCACACTGGCCTCCACCTCTAACAGTCTGACCTCTATCTCTAGCAGTCTGACCTCCACCTCTAACAGTCTGACCCCTGCCCCTAGTTGGTCGGGTGGGCGGTGGAGCAACCGGTGCCGGTACGATGGCACGAGAATTCTGCTGAGATTTGTTGCTCAACAACCTAGGGCAATGCGACCAATGTTCCCAGACTCATAACACCCATCCTGCTGGCATGGTTGCTGAAGCGGAAGCTGACCCGAATGGGTCGGATAGCCGCGATAGTGACTTTAATGTGGTGGTACACTAATAGAAGCTGAATATGCACTGAATGTTGGCTGTCCAGTGTAAGGGACATAAGGACATTGACACTCTGAAGCATCGTGAGAAGTCTGAAGTGCTGAATAAAATGGACTAGGAGGATGACCCCTACCATAAGTATTCCTGCCTCCAGATGAGGCACCTCTGAAATTACCGGAATGACGGGGCCTCTTATCTAACACTGTCCCTCTTTCTTGTGAAAGAACCATCTCGATCCTCCTGGCGACATTAGCAGCCATCTGAAAAGAAATTTCACTCCCGATCTCCTTGGCCATTTGTAGCTTGATAGGTTGAACGAGTCCATCAATGAAAATCTTCACCCTCTCTCTCTCTCTCTGTAGGAAGCAGAAGAATAGCATGTCGGGCTAGATCCACAAAACGGGTCTCATACTGAGTGACTGACATACTGACCTACTGGAGACGCTCAAACTGCTTGCGATAATTCTCCCTCAGTGTGATAGGAAGTGACTTCTCTAGAAATAGCTGTGAGAACTGCTCCCAGGTAAGTGCAGGCGAACAAACTAGTCTAGTAAATACATAATCTTTTCACCACCTCTTGGTGGAACTAGTCATATGAAACACAGCAAAATAAACCCCATTACTTTCTACTATCCCCATGTTGTGCAATACTTCATAGCAGCGGTTAAGAAAATCCTATGGGTCCTCAAAAAGTGTACCACTGAAATGGATTGGAAATAGCTTGGTAAACTTGTCCAAGTTCAACAAAGCCTCATAAGACAAAGCAGGCCTATCACCGGCATATGCTGCAATAATTGGTTGAACTACCCCAACTGGATGGGCTATTGGAGCCTGATACTTTAGAGTTGTCTGCCCCGGAGCGGGAGTAGTGGTAGTTTGTGCTCCTTCCCCAGCCTGTGAGACGACTGGTGCCACTGGAAATGTACCATTTTGGGCCACACCCTACATAAGACTCACCAAACGGACTAGAGCGTCCTGAAATACTTGAGTAGCTATGAATTCTTCCGGAACCTGAACTGGTCCAACAGGTATTGTCTGAGCTGGAGCTTCAGCTTCTAAATCCACCTGAGGTTCTACAACAGGTGGTGCTGCTCGAGCTCTAGATTGAGCTCTGCCTCTGCCTCTACCTCTACCTCGGCCTCTAGTACGACCTGAGCCTCGGCCTCTGCCCCTGGTCATAGCTGTCACTGGGGGCTCTGGCTCTTGTCCGGCTGTAGACGCAAGGTGTGTTCTCGCCATCTACGATAGGACAACAATATAAGAGTTCAATCGTCAATGATAGAATAAAATCGCATGACAGAGTAGAATAGAAGTAAAATTGTTCCTTAACTCCATATCCTCTGGAAAATAAGTACAGACGTCTCCGTACCGATCCTTCAGACTCTACTAACCTTGCTCGTGACTCGTGAGAACTATGTAACCTAGTGCTCTGATACCAACTTGTCATGACCCAAAATTCTCACCTTCAGGACCGTGATGGCGCCTAACATTTCACTTGCTAGCAAGCCAACGTTAGAATACTTTTACCCATTTTTTGTAACAATTGTATTTAATTAATAATAAAGAAACTAATAAGTGGAATGAAATCTGAAATAAAGTCAGTAAATCATGATAATAGCGATGTCTAAATATCATCCCATAACTGGTTTCACAAGTGCACGAGCTACTAGAATAATACAAATAAGGATCTGAATAAAAATAAAGTTGTCTGACAGAAATACACAGCTAAAATAAAGTAAATGGGGATTTTAGAGCTGCGAACGCTGTGCAACTATACCTCAAGTCTCCTGTGGATAATTGAATCCGAGCAAATCTACTGTACCCCACTGGGACCAACTCCGATATCTGCACAAGAAGTGCAGAGTGTAGTATGAGTACAACCGACCCCATGTACCCAGTAAGTGTCGAGCCTAACCTCGACGAAGTAGTGACGAGGCTAAGGCAGGTCACTTACATTAACCTGTACGCAAATAATAATAATAATAATAACAACAATATAGGAGAACATGAATAGAAATTAAACTGGTAAATCATATAACAATCAAGCCAACTCGGCAGTCATAACCAATTATTACTTAAATCACTTTTCGTTGCGGCGTGCAACCCGATCCCCACAATATATTCATATTACATTCCGTTACTGCTTGCAACCTAATCTCACAATATATTCATTTTCATTTAATTCCGTTGCGGCGTGCAACTCGATCCTCAATATATCTTTTCAATCAATTATGTTGCGGCGTGCAACCCGCTCATCCAATATATTCACTTTCAATCAATTCTGTTGCGGCGTGCAACCCGCTCCTCCAATATATTCACTTTCATTTCTGTTGCGGCGTGCAACCCGCTTCTCAATAATATAATTCACCAATTCTTATAAAAGAAATTATTCCAATAAATACAACAATTAATATTAAATTGTAAGACAACAAACATATAATAATTATGATTTATTTAGAAACAAGTGATGGCAAGTAGCAATTAATTGGGAAAATTTAGGAGAAAATTGGCAATTTAATATTTAGTATGATAAATGACAAGTAACAATTAAGTCACATAAAACAAATAAGCATGTAGCAAATATAGCAAGAATTTAAGGCATAATTTTGAGCAAGGTATATGAGAGAAATAATTAATATAATAATTAATTCACGAGTTAAATAATTTATTATTTCTAGATAAATGTGCAAACAATCCATTTGACGATGTATAGGCACTCGTCACCTCGCCTATACGTCGTTACACATGAAATTCACGTAACAATAATTCAAGGGTTGTATTCCCTCAAGTCAAGGTTAACCACAACACTTACCTCGCTTCGCAACCAAATTCAGGATTCCAATAAGCCTTTGCCTTGCGAATTGTTGTCCGAAAGCTTCAAATCTAGTCACAAACAATTCACTATTCTCAACACTAATCGTAGGAATTAATTTCATATAAAATTACTAATTTTTCGGATTAAAATCCGAAATTTATTTCAAAAACCAACAGTGTGACCCACGCCTCAAATCCCGAAAAAACTCACGAAAATCGAACACCCGTTCCGATACGAGGTCAACCATACAAAAATTGTCAAATCCCGACATAGGATTGTCTTACAAAGCTTAAATTTTCATTTTTGGAATATTTTATAAAAATATGATTTTTCTTCCATAAATTCATGATGTAAATGAGTATGAAATCATGAAATATAACTAATTTTGGATAAAGAATACTTACCCAACTCAAACTCGTAAACAATGCCTCTGAAATAGCCTAAAACCGAGGTCTAAATCTAAAAATGAACAAAAATGTCGGACTCCGGACATATATATTCTGTCCAGGCAAGTCGCATCTCTGAGATGCGACTTGTCTAAAAGAGTTTAAGCCAAAAATTGCGGTAGTAGCCTTCAGTCAATCGATCATAACTTTCTGTACAAATGTCCAAATGATGAATGGTTTATCTTTTTGGAAACTAGAATCAAAGGGCTACAATTTTCATATTTTGATAATTTTAGATTCTTTATAGATTGAGAAATATAAGCTTCCAAAGTTATCCCTGTGCATCAGAAATTTCTGGCGATGCACACTGCCAGACAAACAAAAACTGGTCAATCGATCATAACCTTCTGTACAAATGTCCAAATGGTAAATTGTTTATCTTTCTGGAAACTAGAATGAAAGGGATACAACTTTTATGTTTTGATAATGTTTAGATTCCTTATAGATTGCGAGATATAAGCTTCCAAACTCAGCTCTGCGCATCAGAAATTTCGCACAGTCAAAATCCAGCAGTTAAAAATGACCTAAAAATGGTCTGAAACATACCCGAGCCCCTTGTGACCTCGTCCGAATACACCAACAAGTTTCAAAATGGACCTACTCGAGGTCTCAAATCAGACATAACAACGGCGAAACTACAAATCGCGTGTCGATTCGGACTTATGAGTTTATGAAATTTGCAATTCTATAACTCGCGCCGAAACATGCCAAATCAATTCGGAATGAACTCAAATTTTGCATGCAATTCATAAATGGTATAATGGAGCTGTTCCAATTTCCAGAATCTAATTCGGACATCGATATCAATAAAGTTAGCTCCCGGTCAAACTTTTTAAAAATCTTCTATTTTCCAACTTTCGCCAAAATGCGCCGAATTGTCCTATGTCCGCAATCACCATACGAAACTATTGGAATCATCAAAATTCCATTCCGGGGTCGTTTGCTCAAAAGTCAAAACTCGGTCAAACTTTAGAAATTCAAGCTTTATAAAATCAAACCTTTTATTTTTTTTCATAAACTAACGGAAAACGTGCCTACGTACCTCGGAATAGCTTCAAATTTTCTACATAAGTCATAAATATTATTACGAAGCTGATCGAACTCTCGTAATCTAAATCGGGATACGGTAACAACAAAAACCCAAATATGATCATATTTAGAAATTCTTAAACATTTAAATTTCTAGTTTCCGTTAAATGCCAATAATTTGAGCTAGGGACCTTCGAATTCGATTCTGGGTATACGCCCAAGTCCCAAATCACGATACGGACCTACCAAAACTGTCAAAACACTGATCCGGATCTGTTGGCTCAAAATGTTGACCGAAGTCAACTCAGTTGAGTTTTAAAGCTTTATTTCACATTTTAATCAATTTTTCATATAAAAACTTTCGAAAAAAATTTACGGATTGTGCATGTAAGTCGAGGAATACTGAATAGTGCTTTTTGAGGTCTCAGAATACAGAAAAAAATATTTAAATTAAAGATGACATATTGGGTCATCATACACTAGTTGCGTTAATTATTTGTGATAGTTATGCGCTATGAGTGCACATATATGTGAGGTTTGAGCCCATGTGCTGGCGGCGGAGCAAGTATTCATACTCGAAAAAATACTTAGGCTATGATATGCCTAGATTTGATTGTTAAGCGTAAATTTATAACGTTTCACGTATTCGTACCTTTGTTGAGAACTATCTGGGCTATACTTGAGGTTACAAAGAGGTTAATACCATAAATAAACCTGGTAGTTACTATTTATGAAATAACTTGCTAATTTGAGATGTGATAGCACACTTTGCACATGCGTACACTGTGAAGTGTTATTTATACCAGTCCAGGAGCATGAGAATCTTATTTCATTATCATATACATATGAACTTGTGTAATTACTCATGTATGATATGCTTGGGCTGGAGGCCTGTGACCATGCCAAACGGATTGTGTTATTGGCACGTGAGATGACCATGCGGATCCATATACTGATATCATTGGCACGCGAGTTATCCGTGTGGGTTCAGATATTGATACTATAACACGTGAGTTGTCCATGCGATTGATGTTAATATGAGCTATAGGAGAGATGGTTACCATTATTAGATTAGTGTGTCTTGGTTCTACTATATATGATGAGCTCATAGCATTACGGTTGTGGTGGTGCTTGTTGAACCTACAAAACGATTCTCTTCTTTGAGACATTTTCCATTTTTCGGTACATGAATTGCGCAATTTGTGGCTTGATTTATATTGGTGTGGCATGTCTGTGGAATAGTTGTGTTTGATAATATAAGGTCATTAGACCTAGAATGGGTACTATCAGGTTTGATTACGGTATTTTTCGGAGAATAATTTAGAATTCAGCTTAAATAATTGGCTATGGTACTTGTTGAACGAATAAAGCTCCATGACCATTTGATATAGTGAGTGGTTGTGAGTTCCTATATGTTTCTTTCATTATCGGCAGTGTACGAAGGTTTTGGAAATTAGGTTTTTTGGAATGTGGGGTTTAATGCTAGTACTTGGTTGGTTTTGAGTAGTTACTGTGATCGGGAATGGTGCTGTGAGTATGCGCGTTGTGTAGTATATTATGTGATTATATCTGGGGTTATGGTTATGGCTTGATACAGCTTGTTCAAACTTATATAGTGTGTATATATGAGACTCGGGTCTTGTAAGAAATTCTGGATGTTGGAAATTGGGTTCTAAGTTTTACGGACTAAGGTTAAAGTAATGATCTTCAATTATGTTGTGTTGTCAGGCCTATATAAAAAAGCGTGATTGTAACGAACCGACCGATCATTTTGGGAATTTATGATCCTTTCTACTATTTGAAGTCTTGAATACCTTCATACGATGTATTATGACTTGTGTGGATTGTCTTTTTTGGTTTTCAGGTATTTCGGAGTTAGTTTGGAAGAATGAAATCCAAGGCTTAAAGTTTAGGTTAAAATAGTGATCGGATGTCGACTTATGTGTAAACGACCCCGGATTACAGTTTTGATGATTCCAATAGCTCCGTATAGCGATTTTGGACTGAGGAGCATGTCCAGAAAATTATTTGAAAGCCCGTAGCTAAATTAGGCTTGAAATGGCTAAAATAGAAATTTAAGTTTAGAAGTTTGACCGGGGAGTTAATTTTTTGATATCGGGGTCGGAAACCAATTTTGGAAATTGGAATAGGTCCGTTATGTCATTTATGACTTGGGTGCAAAATGTAAGGTCAATCGGACTTGATTCGATATGTTTCAACATTGAATGTAGAAGTTGGAATTTCTTAGTTTCATTAAGCTTGAATTGGGGCATGATTCGTGGTTTTAGCGTTGTTTGATGTGATTTTAGATTTCGACTAGTTCGTATGATGTTTTAGGACTTATTGGTATATTTGGTTGAGGTCCCGAGGGGTTTGGGTAAGTTTCGGGGTGGTTTCAGACCATTTGTAGGCCATTTTTAATTGCTAGTTTTTGTCTACAGAGGTGTGCATTCCGATCGCGAACATTTGGTCGCGTTCGCGAAGAGCAACCAACAGTTTGGGGCCTTGTGAATCGCGATCGCGGAAGCTCTTTCGCGATCGCGTAGAACAAAATATCTGCTGCACTAACCCAACTTTGGAAGCTTATATCTTGCAATCTATAAGGAATTTGGAGATGATCCATAAATGAAAGTTGTAACCCTTGCTTTGTAGTTTTAAGAACGTCAAACTATTTGTCATTTGAAGTTTTGTACAAAAGGTTATGACCATTATACCAGAGGCTATGTGGAAGAGTTGGGGAGTTTGTTCTTCGCGATCGCGAAGGGCAAAATTTGGGCAGAAAAGTTTTGTGCTTCGCGATCGTGAAGCATTCTCCACAACCGCGAAGCGTAAATGCTTAGACAAAAGCTATGTTTTGAGGTTTCGACCATTTTAACAGATTTGGAGCTATGGAGCTCGGATTGAAGCGATATTTTAGGCGATTTTCACCATATGGATTGGGGTAAGTAATTCTATCTCGGTTTTTGTTAAATTATACGAATCTATTGTTGTTTTTATCAACATATTAGTGTTTTGGGTTGAAAATAGTAGAAACTTTCATAGACTTTAATTTGAAGATTTGAGGGTCAAGTTGATGTCGGAATTTGATAAAATTGGTATGGTTGGACTCGTGATTCAATGGGAATTCATATTTTATTACTTTTGTCGCGTTCCGAGACGTAGGCCTCACGGGCAATTTTTGAGATAGTTTCGGATTTTTATTGGAAAATTAGTATTTCTTTATGGAATTAATTACAATAATTGGTAATACTTAATCAAATTAATTGTGCCTAGATTCGAGCCGTTCAGAAGTTGATACGTGCAGAATGGGATTTCTGGAGCATTGTTTAGCTTGCTCGACAGTGTATTTGTCTTGTTCAGGGTAAGTAACTCTTCTAATCATGGAGCTGAGGGCATGAATCCTGAATATATGTATTATATGAATTGTTTGGAGATGATGCACATGCTAGGTGATGGGCATGTGGGCGCGCACTATAGAAATTGTGACGTACTTGGTTCCGTAAAATTTTGTAGTCAAATAATCTTGGCATTTTCTATGTAGTTTTATGTGTTAAAGAAATTGAGCTGAGAATCATATTAAAAATCATGCTGAGGCTATGTGCCAGTATTATTGAGACCCACAAAAGTCATATTGATGTTGAATTGTTTGTTTAAAAGGAAATTTCAAACTCAGTCATGTTCATTCATTTCATATCATCTCTCAGTATCTGTTGCTATTTATTGATTCATCATATCATCATTTTGGTCTAGTTTCATGACATTGTGAGCCCGAGAGACTAGAGAGATTGATGACTGAGTAAGGCCGAGGGCTTGATTGTGAGGATAATTATAGGATCGGGTTGCACGCTGCAGCATGCCATATTGGCTTTATATACTTTATTATTATGGGATCGGGCTGCACGCCGCAGCATGCGAGACTGGCTTATTATAGTACGTCAGTTGTCCGTTCGGATCCATATATTGATATTATAGCACGTGAGTTATCCGTGCAGCACGTGAGTTATCCGTGCAGATAATAGCGCTTGGGTTGAAGGAGCCCCTCCGGAGTCTGTACACACCCCCCAGTGAGCGCATGTGCATGCTGAGTGTGAGTGTCGAGGGCCGAGTGTCGAGCGATTGGGAAGATTGAGCGACTGTGAGGACTGAGTGACTGTGAGGACTGAGTGATGGGGAGGACTGAGTGAATTGATACTCTGAGAAGTATGCATATGTGTAATGCCCCGACCGGTCGTTTTGAGTATTACAACCTTGCTTCCCCCTTTTACTTCTCAAATTGTACTTTACAGTTGTTGTGTGAATTACCAGGGTAATTGGTTCAGGTCCGGTGAGGTTTTGGAATGAATTGGAACACTTAGTTCCAAGGTTTAAAGCTTAAGTTATAATAGTGATCGGATGTCAACTTATGTGTAAATGACCTCGGAATTTAATTCTGATGATTCCAATAGCTCCGTATGGTAATTTTGGACTTAGGAGCATGTCCGAAAAATTATTTGGAGGTCCGTAGTGGAATTAGACTTGAAATACCAAAAGTTAAATTTTTAGGAAGTTTGACCGGGAGTTGACTTTTTGATATCGAGGTCGGAATCTGATTCTGGAAATTGGAATAGGTTCGTAATATGACATGTGACTTGTGTGCAAAATTTGAGGTCACTCGGACGTGATTTGATGTGTTTCGGCGCAAGTTATAGAATTTGAAGTTTCAATGTTCAATGATTTCGAATTGAGGTGTAATTCGTCGTTTCGATGTTGTTAGGTGTGATTTGAGGCCTCGAGTAGGTCCATGTTATGTTATGGGACTTGTTGATACAATTGGTTGAGGTCCCGGAGGCCTCGGGTGAGTTTCGGACGGTTAACGGATCAAATTTGAACTTAAGGAAATGCTGGAACTGCTGCCTACTAGTGTGATCGCACCTGTGAAGATTTTGATCGCAGGTGCGAAGCCGCATGTGCGTGAAATAAGTCGGAGAAGTGGCCAAGAGTGGGACTGGGTAGTGCTTGCAGTGCAAAGAATTTGCCACATCTGCGGGGCCGCAGGTGCGAAGGCGTTGACACAGATGCGGACTGGGGCTGGCGTGAGGCGACCGCAGGTGCGAAGGGGAATGCGCATCTGCAAAGCCCGCAGATGCGAGAATAGCGCCGCATATGCGAGAATTTAGAGGGCCGGTTGTTTTTCGCAGGCGCGCATTTGTTGTCCGCAAATGCAGATGCGCAGGTGCGAGCTCAGGCACCGCAGGTGCGGAAATGCCTGGGCAGTGTTTAAAAACGAGGGTTCCGAGATTTCTTCTCATTTTGGACATTTTGGAGCTCGGTTTGGGCTATTTTGGAGAGGAAATTTTCCACACAACTTGGGTTAAGTGTTCTTAACTCCCTTATGATTATATTCCATGAATTCATCTTCATTTTTGGTGTAAGATTATTGAATCTTCAAGAAAAATAGAAGAAAATTTATATAATGTCACAAAACGAATTTTTCAAGTTTGAATACTGATTTGGAGTCGGATTTAAGTGAAATTAGTATGGTTGAACTGGTAATTAGATGGGTTGTCGTATTTTGTGAGTTTCATCGGATTTCGAGATGTGGCCCCCATGAGTGATTTTGGGGCGTAATTTCGGATTTTGTAACAAAATTAGTATTTTGATATGGAATTAATTCCTATACATTTTGTAGGCTGAATCAAATTAATTGTGACTAGATTCGAGCCGTTCGGGAGTTGATACGCACAGAATGGGATTTCTGGAGCATTGTTTAACTTGCTCGACATTGGATTCGGCTTGTTTGAGGTAAGTAACTCTTCTAATCTTGGAGTTGAGGGTATGAACCCTGAATATATGTATTTTTGTGAATTATTGGGAGGTGACGCACATGCTAGGTGACGGGCGTGTGGGCGTGCACTATAAAAATTGTGACATAATTGTTATATGGAATTTTATAGTTAAATAACCTTGGCATTTTCCATGCGGTTTTATGTGTTGAAGTAGTTGAGCTGAAAGGCATATTAAAAATCATGTTGAGGCTATGTGCCAGTATTTTTTGGGACCCACAGAGGTCATATTGCTGCGAATTATTGTGTTAAATTGAAAATTCATACTCAGTCATATTCATTTCATTGCATATCATAACTCAGTTTTATGACTTTATTTTGATGCATATAAATGTTTTGGGCCGAATGCCATGTTTTACTGAAATGCCCGAGTGGCTTGATTTGTGAGGATGAGTGTGGATCGGGGTTGCCCGCCTGCATCATATTTATGGCTGAGTAAGGCCGAGGGCCTGATTTGTGAGGATGAGTGTGGATCGGGGCTTCCCGCCTATAGCATACTTTATTATTATAGCACGTGAGTTGTCTGTGTAGATTATAGCATTTGGGCTGAAANGGGCGTGCACTATAAAAATTGTGACATAATTGTTATATGGAATTTTATAGTTAAATAACCTTGGCATTTTCCATGCGGTTTTATGTGTTGAAGTAGTTGAGCTGAAAGGCATATTAAAAATCATGTTGAGGCTATGTGCCAGTATTTTTTGGGACCCACAGAGGTCATATTGCTGCGNTTTGCCCGAGGGGCTGTATATGAGTGATGTTCTGCCCGAGGGGCTGTATATGAGTGATGTTCTTCCCGAGGGGATGTTTATGATTTTATCACTGAATTGCATCGCATTGGCATGCACACATGACATACAGGCATAGAGATGTATTTTTTCCCATGTTGTACAACATCACATCATTCATGATTTCTCACATATTTTTGACAGATGGGCATATTGATGCATTTGTTTTACACGGGTTATCCGGAAGGAAAATGAAATATATTATTTATTATTGAGAATATTTTTAGAGAAATTTATTGTTTTCAAACTATTTATATTATTGGAAACTTCGGCAAACGATTTGGGTTTTCACTGAGGTATTTGAAAGGAAGAACTATATTTTTTTTTGAAATCATTATTTGGCTGAGTATTTTATCCCTGAGTTACTTCTGGTATTATTTTCTTTATGTTGTTATGGATTGTTGTGGACTATTGGTTTTGGACCCGACTTGGTGGAAGCTCGTCACTACTTTCAACCTACGACTAGGTTTGTTACTTACTCAGTACATGGGGTCGGTTGTACTGATACTACACTTCTGCACATTGCGTGCAGATGTTGGCTGTTGTTGTTGCTGTGCTCGATGGTTGCGGGACTTGAATATGTACATGCGTTCCTGTTGTAACTACTTTTTGTTCAGGATATCCTTAGATTTATAAAAGCTCTATTTATGTATTATTCAAACAGATTATGTATTTACTTTATTTTCTCTTTGTATACTCTATTCTTAAAAGCTCATGATTTGTACTACCAATTCTTGGGGAATGTATAAGGCTAAGATAATTATTTACTTAAATTTCTTTAATAATTATTATTGGAATTGGATAGTTGAAAGTTGGCTTACCTAGCGGGTTGGGTTAGGTACCATCACGACTAGTTGGATTTTGGGTCGTGACAATATGATTTTATCACTGAGATACATTGCATTGACATGCACCCATGACATATAGACATAGAGATGTATTTTCCTCACGTTGTAAGGTATCACGTCATTCATGACTTCTCACACATATTGGCCTATGGACATAGTGATGCATTTTTACACTGGCTATCTGGAAAGAAAATAAAACATCTTATCATTGTTAAAAGTATTTTTGGGAAATATTACTGTTTTCAAACTTATTCATATTTTTGGCAACTTCGGTAAACGACTTGGGACTTTCACAGATACACTTGAAAGGTAGAACTATTTTTGAAAATCATGATTTAGCTGAGCATTTATTCCTTGGGTTACTTATTTCATTACTTGCTTTATGTGGTTATGAACTGTTATTGGTTATTGGACTTGGACTCTGACCTTAGTACAAGCTCGTCACTACTTTCAACCTAAGGTTAGGTTTGTTAGTTATTGAGTACATGGGGTGGGTTGTACTCATACTACACTTCTCCACCTTGCGTGCAGATGTTGGCTGTTGATGTTGCTGTGTTCGTCGAGAGCTGGATCTGAAGGTGTACCTGCATTCCAGTTGTAGCTTCCTCTTGTTCATGATAGCCTTAGATTCATAAAAATTTGTTTATGTACTTTTCAAACAGATGATGTAATTATTTCATACCAGCTTTGTAAACTCTATTCTTAGAAGCTCATAATTTGTACTAACCAGTTCTTGGGGAAATGTATTGGTTTCATATGTTTTCTTTTAATTAATTTCCTTATTAAATTCATTGGAATTGGATAGTTGATAATTGGATTACCTAGCAGGTTGGGTTAGGTGCCATCACGACTTATCGGATTTTGGGTCGTGACATTGATGTGGTACCACCCTTGGGTATGTGCATGGGTAGGTGGAACAGTTATTTAAAGGATTAGAAACAACTCTTGGCGCGTTCAAGGACGAACGTATGTTTAAGTGGGGGAGAATGTAACGACCCGACCAGTCGTTCTGGGAATTTATGCTCCTTTCTACTAATTAAAATCTTGAATAGATTCATATGATGTATTATGACTTATGTGAATCATCCGTTTTGGTTTTTCAGGTGTTTCAAAATTAGTTCGGAATAATGAATTTCATGTTTGAAGCTTTAAGTTGGAAGAACTGACCAAGTTTGACTTTTTAGTATTCGACCTTGGATCGGAGTTTTTATGATTTCGTTAGGTCTGGATGGAGATTTTAGACTCGGGTGCATGCCCGGAATTTCATTTGGATAATTCTAGAAGGTTTCTACACCAATTGATGAAAGTTGGAAACTTGAAGGTTTGAAATGTTCATAAGTTTGACCGGAAGTTGACTTTGATGATATCGGGTTCTGATTGTGGTTCCGAAAATCTCAGTAGCTTTGTTACGTCATTTATGACTTGTACGCAAAATTTGAGTTCATTCCGAGTTGAATTGATATGGTTCGGCACGAGTTTTGGAAATCAAAATTTTTAAAAATTTCTAAGTTTGAATTATGGTACAATTCATCGTTTCGATGTTTTTACATGTGATTTGAGGCCTTGAGTAGGTCCGTAATATGTTTTGAGACTTGTTGGTATATTCTGATGGGTCTCGAGTGGCTCGACTGTGTTTCGGGATGAGCTTTGAACGAGTTTGGGAATTTCGGCACTCTCATGATATTTTGGGAACAATTGGAGTGCGCGAGCACATTTTGGAGTGCTGAGGCAAAGCCTCATGTGCGGACCTTATAGGAAATATGCGGACTGGAGAAGAAATGTGCGGACCACAGAAATCCTCTTGCGGCCGCAGAAAGGAGAATTTACAGGTTCGATTGTCTGACTTCGGAAGCTTGTATGTTTTAATCTATAAGGAATTTTGAGATGATTCAAAAATGACAGTTGTAGACCTTTGAATCTAGTTTCAGAAAGGTATACCATTCATCATTTGAACATTTGTACCGAAAGTTATGATCAATTTACTGAACCCTGGTAGTATAGTCACTGCTGGACTGCGACCGCATAATTTGGGCTGCGACCGCAGAACCTGGAATGTGCGGACCATACAAAACTTTTGTTGTCAGCACAATGAGAGTTCAGATTTTGTACTATATGAACGAGGGTTAGAGTATTTTTTCATATTTGGATTTTGGGAGCTCGGTTTGTGGCGATTTTCGTGGAATTTTCAAAAACTTCATTGGGGTAAGTGATTCTAACTCGGATTTGGTTAAAATACATGAATATATCATAGAACGAGTCGGATTTAAGGAAAATTGTAGAAATTTCATAAAACGAATTTCTAGGATTTGAATGTCGATTCGGAGTCGGATTTGAGTGAAACTAGTATGGTTGGACTCGTAATTGAACGAGTTATCGGATTTGATGAGTTTCGACGGATTCCGAGATATGGTCCCCACTACCAAACTTTCGAGCGGAGTTGGGAATTTTTATAATTTATTAAATTGTAAGCATTGGAGTAAATTGTGATTAATTTGCATGTTATTTGAATAGATACAAATCGTTTGGCTTGAGTTGAGGAGATAGCAAGGCATATGGACGTTGATATGCGCGGAATGGAATTTCCAGAGTATTGTTTATCTTGCTCAGCATTGGATTCGGCTTGTTCGAGGTAAGTAACACTTCTAAACTTGGTTCTGAGGGTATGAATCCCTGAATTTCGTGTTATATGAATTGTTTGGAGGTAACGCACATGCTAAGTGATAGACGTGTGGGCGTGCACCATAGAAATTTTGACTTAATTGATTTTGTGGAGTTGCATAATCCAATAATGATGTCATTACCACATATTCTCCATGTGTTAGAGGAAATTGAGGTGAGACTTTTGTTAAAGATCATGTTTAGGCTAGGTGCCGATATTTTTGGGACCCACAGAGTTCTTATTGCTATTGAATTACTTTTTAAAAATTTATAATTTTGTACTCAGTCACATCTATCATTTGCAAATCATATCTCAGTCTCTGTTGTTATTCATTGATACATCATATCATTATGTCAGGTTAATTTTCATGTTATTGAGAGCCTGAGAGACTGGATATTTTGAGTGATATTTATGAGATCGGGTTGCACACCGCAACATATTGTATTTATTTATGCCTGGATCTGGCTATTATAGTGCTTGGGCTGAAGGAGTACGAAATGACCCGGCCGATCGTTTTGAGTATTATAACCATATTCCCTTATTTACTACTCAAGTTAAGCTTTATAGTTATTTTATGACTTACCGGGTTAGTTGGCTCGGGTCCGGAAGGATTTCAGAGTAAAATGAGACACTTAGTCTCATAATTGAAAACGTAAGATGGAAAAATTGACCGAATATTGATTTATGTATAAACGACCTCGGATTTGAATTTTGATGATTCCAATAGCTCCGTATGGTGATTTTGGATTTAGAAGTGTGTCCGAAATATTATTTGCAGGTTTGTGATGGAATTAGGCTTGAAATGGCGAAAGCTGAATTTTTGGAAAGTTTGACCGTGGGGGTTGAGTTTTTGATATCGGGGTTGGAATCCGATTCTGAAAATTGAAATACCTCTGTTATGTCATTTATGACTTGTGTGTAAAATTTGAGGTCAATCGGACGTGAATTGATAGGTTTTGTTGTCGTTTGTACAATTTGGAAATTTCAAAGTTCATTAAGCTTGAATCTATGTGTGATTCGTGTTTTTGGTGTGATTTGAAGGATCGAATAAGTTTGTATGATGTTTTAAAACATGTTGGTGTATTTGGTTAAGGTCCCGAGGGTCTCGGGTAAGTTTCAGATGGTTAACGGATCAAATTCGGACTTAGAAGAAATCTGGGAAATTTTTGTCTTCTGGTGTGATCGCACCTGCGAGAAATTGGCCGCAGATGCGGCTCATGTTGTGCAGAAGCAGCTCATGCAGGCGCGGGCGAGGGTGCGCAGAAGCGCAAATGCGGCGCGCGCAGAAGCGCACATGGGGGAGGAGGTGTGACTCTCGCAGAAGCGCTCAAAGGGGTATAGGCGCGAATTTTGGTGCAGAAGCGGGCTATGAGGGCGCACCTACGAGACCGCAGAAGCAGCCAAGTTGCCGCAGGTGCGAAAATCCTAGGCAGAATGTTAAAAACAGAGGAGTCCGAGATTTTTGTCATTTCTAACATTTCCAACACGGGTTGAGGCGAGTTTTGAGCTAGAAATCACGGGGAATCTTGAGGTAAGTCACTTGTGATCATTTCTACTCCATAATATTGAATTATCATCGAATAATTTGACTAGATTACGTGTTTCTTAGGTGTAAATCGGGGATTTGAAAATAAGATTTGAGATGTCAAGTTGAGGTCGAATTTTGGTAAAATTGGTATGGTTAGACTCATGGTAGAATGGGATTTCGGATTTTATAACTTTTGTTGGGTTCCGAGATGTGGACCCCAGGGCGATGTTTGAGATAAATTTTGGATTTTGTTGGAAAATTAGTATTTTGTTATGGAATTAATTCCAATAAATTTTATTGACTGAATCGAATTATTTGTGGCTAGATTTTAGGTGTTTGGATACCGATTCGCGAGGCAAAGGCATTGCAGAAAAAAGAATTACACGATATGAGGTAAGTAACAGTTCTAAATTTGGTCGTGAGGGTATGAAACCCCGGATTATGTGTTATGTGATTGGTTTTGAGGTGACGCACATGCTAGGTGACAGGCGTGTGGGCGTGCACCGTAGGAATTATGACTTGGTCAAATTTCATGGAACTGTGTAGTTGAATAATTTGTTGGTACCAGTACATTCTCTATGTCTTAGAGAAAATTGAGTTGAGACTCGTATTATAAATCATGCTTAGACATATGTTGTTATTATTCGAACCCACTGGGGTCATTGCTATGGTTGCATTATATGTTCAAATTGTAATTTCACACTTAGTCATGTTCATTCATTTCATATCATATCTCAGTCTCTGTTGCTATTTATTGATGCATCATATTATCATTTTTTGGCTAATTTTCATGTCATCTTGAGCCCGATAGACTGGAGAGGTTGATGATGAGTGAGGTCGAGGGCCCAATTGTGAGGATATTTATAGGATCGAGTTGCGCGCCGCAACATGTTTCATTGTTATATGCCATGATTTGCTTGTTATAGCGCTTGGGCTGAAGGAGCTCCTTCGGAGTCTGTACACACCCCCAGTGAGCACAGGTACCTATTGAGTGCGAGTGCCGAATGATGAGTGACTGTGAGGAATGAGCGACTGTGAGGAAAGAGTGGTTGTGAGGAAAGAGTGATTGTGAGGTTGGAATGAATGGGAGGACTGAGTGACTATTACTTTGAAAGGATGCATTGATTTCATTATTTGCTGCATTTCAGCTGTCATATATCACTATTTTTGAAATTTCGGAAAAACATTATTTTCTCTTTCAGTCAACTTTGATATGAAATTACTGTGAAATTTTAAATGTTGAACTTGAAAGTATGCCTACCCTATTCTGTCAAAAAGTACTGTATTTGGACTTAGCTGAGAAGCTCGTCACTACTTTCAGTTCTTTATTTCTTATTGTTACTTACTGAGTTGGTTGTACCCATACTACACCCTACACTTTGTGTCCAGATCCAGGTGATCCAGAATACGGTGGGTGTTGATTCTTTCACACAGTTGATTTTTCAAAGATTCAGAGGTAGCTGCTATGTTTCGCAGACCTTGTCTCTCCTTCCCTATCCTTTTGTTTATTGTATTTGGTCTTGGATTATTATAGGCCGGGTTTCCCAGACTTGTAAAGTATAGATGCTCATGTACTGAGTGACACCTAGTTTTGGGAGTGAGTTTATATCCAATATTGGTGCGATTTACCCTTAAACTTAATTATTGTGTTTTCAATATTTAAAATAAATTGTAGATTATAGGTGTTGTCGGCTTGCCTAGTATTGAAATAGGCGCCATCACGATGGGTGAGATTTCGGGCAGTGACAAGGTTGTATCAGAGCCTAGGTTACATATGTCTCACAAGTCATGAGGAGGTTTAGTAGAGTCTTGCGGATTGATACAGAGACGTCTGTACTTATGTTTGAGAGGCTGCCAAACCCATAGAAAAATTTCATTTTTCTTGTATTCTATTGTGCGAACTTGTTGATTCCGAAAAATACAAATTATGTTATTCTATTCTCTCACAGATGGTGAGAACACGTACTACCGGATCAGACGGTCAACCACCAGTTCCATCAGCTAGGGCAGCGAGAGGCCGGAGCCTAGGTAGAGGTAGAGGTGTTGCTCGTACAACAGTTGGAGTAGCACCTGTAGCACCACTAGTTACTCCAGCTCAAGAGTAGATTCCAAATGTAGTTGAGCCGATGTGACCCGCTCAGGCACCAATTGTACCCATTGAGATTCCAGGGCTTCATGAGACTTTAGCCCAGATATTGACAGTTTGCACTAGCCTTGCTCAGGTGGTTTTGGCTCAGGCCGCACCTGCCACTTCTCAGGCCGGGGGAGATACTCATACCCCTGTTGCCCGTACTCTAGATCAGGTAGTGCAGGGACTTCAGATACCGGGGGCAATACTAGCCCAGCCAGTTGCAGTTGCTCAGGCCCCGGTAGTCCCTGCCATGGCAGATGATGAGCAGAGAAGACTTGAGAGATTTGGAAGGCTTCGACCTCCATCATTTAGCGGTGCTGAGTCAGAGGATGCTCAGGAATTCTGGAGACCAGTGGGGTCTCGTTCACTACATATCAGTTTTCTGGAGCTGCCTTCAGATGGTGGGAGGTTTATGAGAGGCGCAAGCTGATTGGTGCTATACCACTTACTTAGCAAGAATTCTCCGTTCTCTTTTTGAATAAGTTTGTGTCGCAGTCTCGCAGAGAGGTAGCTGCACATGCAGTTTGAGCAGTTACGTCAGGATGGCATATCTGTGATGCAGTTCGAGATGAGATATTCTGAGTTGGCTCGTCACACAGTTTGGTTGGTTCCCACTGATAGGGTGAGGATTAGGAGGTTCATTGATGGCCTCACATATCATCTACAGTTACTTGTGACTTGGGAGAGAGTATCTGGTTCTACTTTTAATAAGGTAGTTGACATTGCTCGGTAGATAGAGATAGTCCGTAGTCAGGAACGTGGAGAGAGGGAGGCCAAGAGGCCTCGTGGTCTAGGTGATTTCAGCAGTGTTCCTTTAGGGGGTCAGTTTTATCGCAGTAGGGGTCGTTCTTACAGACACACTCAGACGGGTCGTCCAGTTCACCGTGGTGCATCATCCGGATAGGGTTTATATAGTTCGCATCGGGGTTAGTCATCTCTCAGTGCCCTCCCAGCCCAGAGTTTGTCCTGTGCCCCTTCAGTTCAGGGTTCATTTGCACCGGGTGCTTCTAGCAGTTATTCTGGTTCTCGGGGCCTGATTCAGTCGGCACCACCACCAGTACCGAGGAGCTACTTTGAGTGCGGGCAATTTGGGCATATGTGGAGGCAATGTACTCGTCGCTCGGGAGGTCCAATGCAGCAGAGAAGTCAATCTACGACTTCAGCACCGGTTACTTCACCACTCTCCTAGCCAGCACGGGGTGGGGGCCAGTCAGCTAGGGGTCGCCCAAGAGGGGGAGGCCGATCAGGAGGCAGTCAGGCCCAATTCTATGCTTTTCCTGCCTGGCCAGATGTCGTTGCTTCAGATGCAGTGATCACAAGTATTATCTCAGTATGCCACAGGGGAAGCTTCTATATTATTTGACCCTGGTTCTACTTATTCGTATGTATCATCATACTTCACTCATTATCTGGATATGCCTCGTGAGTCCTTAGTTTCACATGTTCGTGTATCTACGCCGGTGGGTGATATTATTATTGTGGACCGTGTTACCATTGTGGGACTAGAGACTAGAGTTGATCTCTTATTGCTCAGTATGGTCGATTTTGATGTAATCATGGGTATTAGGCTTATTTGAAAATTCTTATATGAAATTCTCTGTGCATAGTTGTCAAATTCGTGTTGTAATTATTAATTTTTAACCTACGAGGTAGGTGCCTGCCCAGTTGGCGTCAAATGCGACTCGTTAATTCGGGTAAATAATTATGAGATCTTCATGCCTCGCATCTCGTTATCAGTATTCTGAAGGTTTGCAATGAAATTTTTGTTAACATGATGTTAATTGACAATTCTGTAATTGATTATGAACAACTACTAAGACTAGATTGACTCAAGAGGGTGCTCCATTTACAGGGTCAGACCAGTGTGAGTTGAGCTTTCAGAAGCTCAAGATCACTTTGACTACGGCACCAGTATTGGTATTACCTACAGGTTCAGGGTCTTATATTGTGTACCATGATGCATCGGGTATTGGTCTCGGCGCAGTGTTGATGCAAGACGGTAGGGTGATTGCCTACACGTCCAGATAGTTGAAGGTGCATGAGAAGAATTATCATGTACACGACCTTGAGTTAGAAGCTATTGTTCATGCCTTGAAGATTTGGCGGCATTATTTGTACAGTGTCCATTGCGAGGTCTACACCGATCACGGAGTCTACAACATATGTTTAAATAGAAGGATCTTAATTGCGGCAGTGAAGATGGTTGGAGTTGCTTAAGGATTTTGATATCGCCATTCTCTATCATCTGGAGAAGGCCAATGTAGTGGCTGATTCCTTGAGTCGTAAGGCGGAGATTTTGAGCAGCTTAGCATATTTACCGGTAGCAGAGAGGCCTTTGGCCTTGGATGTTCAGACCTTAGCCAACTAGTTTGTCAGATTGGATGTTTCCGAGCCGAGTCGAGTTTTGGCTTGTGTGGTTTCTCAGTCTTTTCTTTATGATCGTATCAGGGAGCGTCGGTATGATGACCCCCATTTGTTTGTCCTTAAGGATACAGTTCAGCACAGTGATGCCAAGGAAGTCACTATTGGAGATGTCGTTGTATTACGGATGCATGACAGGCTATGTGTATCCAATATAGATAGCTTGCGCGAGTTGATTCTCCAGGAGGCTCACAGTTTGCGGTACTCCATTCATCCGGGTGCTACAAAGATGTATCAGGACTTGAGACATCACTATTGGTGGAGGCATATGAAGAAAGCCATAGTGGAGTATGTAGTTCGGTGTCTAAATTGTCAACAGGTGAAATATGAGCATCAACAACCGAGTGGATTGCTTCAGAAGTTGGAGATTCCAGAATGGAAATGGGAGCATATCACTATGGATTTTGTTGTTGGGCTCCCACGGACTCAGAGGAAGTTCGATGCATCTTGGGTGATTGTGGATAGATTGACCAAGTCAGCTCATTTCATTCTTGTGATTACTACTTACTCTTCAAAGCAGCTGGCTCAGGTCTATATTCGCGAGATTGTTAGACTCTATGGCGTACCGGTATCTATCATCTCTGACCGGGTTACGCAGTTAACATCATGGTTCTGGAGGGCAGTACAACGTGAGTTGAGTACTCGGGTAGAGTTGAGTACAACATTTCACCCTCAGATGGACGGGCAGTCCGAATGCACTATTCAGATAATGGAGGATATGCTTCGTGCGTGTGTGATAGATTTTGGGGGTGCTTGGGATCAGTTCTTACCACTTGCGGAGTTTGCTTACAACAACAGTTACCAGTCAAGCATTCAGATGGCTCCGTATAAGGCCTTGTATGGTAGGCAGTGCCGGTCTCCAGTGGGTTGGTTCGAACCGGGCGAGGCTAGACTATTGGGTACATACTTAATTCAGGATGCCTTGGAAAAGGTTAAGTTGATTTAGCATCGACTTTGTACAGCCCAATCTAGACAAAAGATTTATGCGGATCGGAAGGTTCGCGATGTTGCATTCATGGTTGGTGAGTGGGTATTGCTCCGGGTTTCGCCTATGAAAGGTGTGATGAGGTTCGGGAAGAAGGAAAAGTTGAGCTCTAGATATATTGGGCCTTTTGAGATTCTTGAGAGAGTTGGAGAGGTGGCTTACAAACTTGCACTACTACCTAGACTTTCTACGGTTCATCCGGTATTCCATGTTTTCATGCTTCGGAAATATCACGGCGATCCGTCTCATGTGTTAGACTTCAGTTCGGTTCAGTTGGACAAGGAACTATCTTATGTTGAGGAACCAATGGCTATTTTAGATAGGCAGGTTCGGAAGCTGAGGCCAAAGAACATTTATTCCGTAAAGGTTCAGTGGAGGGGTCATCCGGTCGAGGAGGCGACTNTTGAGCCCTAGATATATTGGGCCTTTTGAGATTCTTGAGAGAGTTGGAGAGGTGGCTTACAAACTTGCACTACTACCTAGACTTTCTACGGTTCATCCGGTATTCCATGTTTTCATGCTTCGGAAATATCACGGCGATCCGTCTCATGTGTTAGACTTCAGTTCGGTTCAGTTGGACAAGGATCTATCTTATGTTGAGGAACCAATTGCTATTTTAGATAGGCAGGTTCGGAAGCTGAGGCCAAAGAACATTTATTCCGTAAAGGTTCAGTGGAGGGGTCATCCGGTCGAGGAGGCGACTTGGGAGACCGAGCATGATATGTGCAGCCATTATCCACACTTATTCACAAGCTCAGGTACCTTTTCTAACTCCGTTCGAGGAAGAATGTTTGTTTTAGAGGTGGAGAATGTAATGACCCAAATTATTATCTTTAAATTTAATAATTAATTATGTGTTCTAAGACCTCGAAAAGCACTATTTATTATTCCTCGGCTTGCATGCGCAGTCCGTAAAATTTTCCAAAAAGTTTTTATGTGAAAAATGGATTAAAATGTGAATTAGAGATTTAAAACTGAACTGAGTTGACTTTGGTTAATATTTTGAGCAAACGGACTCGGATCAGTGTTTTGACAGTTCCAGTAGGTTCGTATCTTGATTTGGGATTTGGGCGTATGCCTACAATCAAATCCGAGGTCCCTAGCCCGAGATATGGAATTTTGAGGAACAATTAAAAGTTTAAGTTCAAATAGTGATCGGATGTCGAATTATGTGCAAACGACCACGAAAAAGAATTTTTATGATTCCAACAGCTCCATATGGTGATTTTGGACTTAGGAGCGTGATCGAATTTTTTTTTTTAAAGTCCGTAGTGGATTTAGGCTTGGGATTTAGGGTTGACTTTTGTATATCGGGGTCGTAATCTAGTTCTGAAAATTTTCACAGCTCCGTTATGTCATTTATGACTTGTGTGCAAAATTTGAGGTTAATCGGACTTGATTTGATAGGTTTCGACATCCAATGTAGAAGTTGAAAATTTTAAGTTTCATTAAGCTTGAATTGGAGCATAATTAGTGGTTTTAGCATCATTTTATGTTATTTAAGGTTTCAAATACGTTCGTATGATATTTTAGGACTTGTTGGTATATTTTGTTGAGGTCTCAAGGGCCTCGGGTGAGTTTCGGATGGTTAACGGATCAAAAGTTGGACTTAAAACAGCTGCTGCAAGTTTTCTCTTATGCTGAAAATTCTGGGCTGTGATTGAGGCCAAACATCGAGGTAGCCCAAGATCGAGGCAGCCCAAAATCGAGGCAGTCCATGATCGGACTCCCATGATCGGACTCCATGATCGTACTCCCATGATCGGACTCCCCATGATCGAGGTCCAGGATCGGACTCCATGATCGAGGTCTGCCTGGACAGATTTGTAAGTTATAAAAACAGGGGGGCTTCGTCCCATTCGCCATTTTTAACAACTTGGACCTTGAGCAGAGGCGATTTTTGATAGATTTTCAAGGAAAAGACATTGGGGTAAGTGATTCTAACTCGGATGTGGTCAATATATACGAATATCATTGTTTTCACCATTTAATTAGTGTTTTGAGATTGAAATTTGGGAAATTTTAGAAATCTCATAGGAACGTATTTTTGAGATTTCGGTATCGATCCAGAGTCGGATTTGAGGGAAAATGGTATGGTTGGACTCGTAATTGAATGGGTTGTCGGATTTTATGAGTTTTGCTGGATTCCGAGACATGGGCTCCACGGGCAATATTTGAGCTAATTTTGGATTTTATTGAAAAATGTAATATTTTCTTATAATATTGATTCCTATAATTTTTGTTGACTGTATCGAATTAATTATGACTAGATACGAGTCGATCGGAGTCGAAAAAATCGAGAAAAAAGCATAATACTTGATTAACTTATAGCAAGTCGAGGTGAGTGACTTGTCTAACCTTGTGTGGGGAAAAGTTTTCCTGAATTGATATTGATGTGATTATTGAAATGTGTTGGAAGTCCGTAGTGGATTTAGGCTTGAAATGCCAATAGTTGAATTTTTGGAAAGTTTGACCGGGGGGTTGATTTTTTGATATCGGGGTCGTAATCTAGTTCTGAAAATTTTCACAGCTCCGTTATGTCATTTATAACATGTGTGCAAAATTTGAGGTTAATCGAACTTGATTTGATAGGTTTCGACATCGAATGTAGAAGTTGGAAATTGTAAGTTTCATTAAGCTTGAATTGGAGCATAATTAGTGGTTTTAGCGTCATTTTATGTGATTTGAGGTTTCAAATAAGTTTGTATAATATTTTAGGACTTGTTGGTATATTTTGTTGAGGTCTCGAGGGCCTCGGGTGAGTTTCGAATGGTTAACGGATCAAAGGTTGGACTTAAAACAGCTGCTGCGATATTTCTCTTATGCTGGAAATTCTGGACTGTGATTGAGGCCCAAGATCGAGGTAGCCCATGATCGAGGCAGTCCAAAATCGAGGCAGTCCATGATCGGACTCCCATTATCGGACTCCATGATCGTACTCCCATGATCGGACTCCCCATGATCGAGGTCAAGGATCGTACTCCATGATCGAGGTCTGTCTGGACAGATTTGTAAGTTATAAAAATAGGGGGGCTTCATCCCATTCGCCATTTTTAACAACTTGGAGCTTGAGCAGAGGCGATGTTTGATAGATTTTCAAGGAAAATACATTGGGGTAAGTGATTCTAACTCGGATGTGGTAAATATATACGAATATCATTGTTTTCACCATTTAATTAGTATTTTGAGATTGAAATTTGGGAAATTTTAGAAATCTCATAGGAACGTATTTTTGAGATTTCGGTATCGATCCGGAGTCGGATTTGAGTGAAACTGGTATGATTGGACTCGTAATTGAATGGGTTGTCGGATTTTGTGAGTTTTGCTGGATTCTGAGACATGGGCTCCACGGGCAATTTTTTAGCAAATTTCGGATTTTATTGAAAAATGTAAATGTCATGGTTAAAGTTGTTAAATCTGACAATGGTATTGAATTTCTAAATGATGCATGTAACAATATATTCAAATTAGGTATAATACATCAAAGGTCATGTGCCTATACACCTCACCAAAATGACATAGTAGAAAGAAAATATAGACACATTCTAGAAATAACAAGAGCAGTCAGGTTTCAGGCAAATATTCCTCTAAAATTATGGAGACATTGTGTTCAAACTGTTGTGTATTTGATTAATAGGTTGCCTTCATCTGTGATTAAAATATCTCCATATGAAGAGATGTATAATAGAAAACCTTCACTCAATCACTTAAAAGTAATAAGATGTCTATGATATGCCAAGAATCTTACTGAAATTGATAAATTGCAACCAAGGACAAGGACTGTTATACTAATGAGATACTCAGAGGTACAAAAGGGTTATACTTTATATGATCTCAATAACAAATTTTTTTTTGTCAGCAGGAATGTTATTTTCAGGGAAGATGATTTTCCATTCAAATAGAGTACTACTGAGATTTCAATATTCACCAACACTTGACTGAGATGGCTTCAGCAGATCACAACCTACCAAATTTGGAACTACAAGAGTGTTCAGACAGAAGAGTGAATGAAACAATGAGATAGCACAACATGATGCAGCACAACAACTATCAGCTATCACCTATCAGTCTATCATTGCCTCCAGCTCAAATCAATCCAGAAACACAATCCATTATAAACACACCTCAGATCAATATAAACACAACCTCTGATACAACCCACCATAGTACCAACAACTCAACCATTGCTCACTCAGCCTACGACAAGATCAAAACCAAGAGCTGAACCCATTAGGAAGTCAACAAGAACTTCAAAGCCACCTATATGGAGAAAATACTTCATATCTCTTATTCTACATAACAGTACCACTTATCCAATTTTAGACTTCATCTCCTATGACAAAATCTCACCAAAATACAGTGCTTTTCTATCAGCCTTATCATCTATTACAGAACCTCATTCTTATGTTGAAGCAGCTCAAGATCCAAACTATATTGAAGCGATGCAGTCAGAGATCAATACACTACAAGAGAATAACACATGGGAGATTGTAAGCTTGCCAAAAGGGAAGAAACCAATTGGTTGCAAATGGATATACAAGATTAAGTATAAAGAAACAAGTGAAGTAGAAAGGCTCAAGGCAATACTTGTAGCAAAAGGCTACAGTCCACAAGAAGGCATAGATTACTAGGAGACATTTTCTCCTGTAGTCAAGGTGGTGACAATGAGATCAATCCTATCTATAGCAGCTTCAAGAGGTTGGCATATAGACCAAGTGAATGTGTATAATGCCTTCTTACAAGGAGATCTCACTGATGAAATATACATGGAATTACCACATGGATTTCAGAGTCAGGGGGAGACTAAAGTGTGTAGACTCATTAAATCCCTCTATGAATTAAAACAGGCACCAAGGAAGTGGAATGCAAAATTGACAAAAGATTTGTTGAGTTTTCAGTTTACTCAAAGCTAATTTGATCATTCCATATTCATCAAGAGGACAAACAAAATCACTACAGCGGTTCTAATCTATGTTGATGACATGTTGATAACATGTGATAGGCTGGATCTTATAGGGGACACCACGAGTGCACTGCAAAAAGTATTTAAGATGAAGGATGTGGGAGAATTAAAATACTTTCTATAGATTGAATTTTCAAGATCAGATAAAGGAATCCTAATGTATCAAAGAAAATATGCATTAGAATTAGTCTCTGAACTTAGACTCTCAGCTGCAAAACCAACATGTACACCTATGGACAACAATCTGAAACTTACAACTAGGGAATATGATGAACACTTCTCAACTGCTTCACTCACATAAGATGAAGTCCTAACTGATCGAGGACCATACCAAAGGCTTATTGAAAAGTTACTATATCTCACAGTCACAAGGCCAGACATAGCCTTCAGTGTCCAAAACTTAAGCCAATTTTTGCAACAACCAAAAAGGTCGCACATAGAAGCAGCTCAAAGAATAGTTAAATATATCAAAACTGAGCCTGGCCTAGGTGTGCTTATGTCAAATAAACCACATGATAAAATTATATCATTTTGTGATGTTGATTGGGCAGCATGCCCTCAAACAAGGAAGTCTATCACAGGTTTTCTAGTGAAGATTAGAGATTCAACAGTGTCGTGGAAATGAAAGAAACGTACTACAATCTCCAGAAGCTCTGCTTAATCTGAGTATAGAAGTATGGCTTCAATAGTAGCAAACTTGATATGGCTATTAGTAATGCTCAAAGGAATTGGTCTCAAGTTTGAACTCCCAGTAACCATTTACAGTGACAACAAAGCTGCAATTCAAACTGCAGCTAATCTAGTTTTTCAGGAAAGAACAAAACATATTGAGATAGACTGTCATTTCATAAGACAGAAGATACAACAGGGACTTGTGAGGACTGAATATATTAATACCAACGAGCAGCCAACTGACATTCTTACAAAGGGGCTAAACAAAGTTCAACACCTGCACTTAAGGTCCAAGCTAGGATTACTTAATATCTTTACTCCACCTAGCTTGAGGGGGAGTATTGAATATAATGACAAGAAAGGGAAGGAAAACAGTTAGTCTAGTAGCTCAGCTCATAGGTTCAAGAAGTTAGTTACAATCGGTTAAAAGTTAGTTACGAGTCAGTTATACGGTTATGACTTGTGGAGATTTTATTATTAGAGAAGCAGAAGATAATCTGCTTCTATATAAACAAGTAGATGCATACAGAAATGATCAATGAAGAAAAATTCTTCTCTTAGTTCATTCTCTTCTCTGCTCTTCATACTCTCTCTTCTTCTTCTCTTCATCTCCTCAAACTAATGAATTCTTCTATCTGCGATCTTCATTTCTTCTTATTAATTGCTTATAATACTGTTCTTATGATGTACATTTGAATTTCTTCAAGGGGACTATGATTAAATTCTGAAAGTACTTTGTATTTATGCTTAACATGTTGTTGTAATGCACATGCCCTTCAGTTTGCTACTAAGAGGACTCATTACCTAAATTTCATGTTAATTACTTAATTAATTCAGTTATTGTTTACCCTCAAAATCGGATAACAATTAAATATATAAGTGTTTTTAAGGATACGCGAATTAATTTTATACAAAGCGATAAATTGAATTGCTATTGAATAAACAAAGACAAAATAAATTCAATCCACACTTGTTGGATAGTTTTAGCCTTAATGAAATAGTCCCTCTCGAACCGAGTTTGAACATATTTTATGAAGAATGGAATAATAGTACTGGCATCTGATTTTAAGTTTAACTAATAGACCCATGTCATTCTAGTGAAATAATCTATTATGGTTAGAAAATGTTTGTTTTCATCAAAGGTTTGAACTTTGTAAGGTCCCCATACATCCGTATGAACAAGATCAAATTTAGCAAAACTTTTACTTGAGCTAGTAGGGAATGGTAGTCTACATTGTTTAGCACATGGATATATACTACACATCTTAAGAGTTTCTGCTATAATCTGACTATTAGCAGGTAGTATTTTATTTAAGGTAGCACTAGATACATGGTCAAATCTCATATGCCACAATTTTATTTCATCATCACTAACAGCAGTAACTTGATGCACTTTTAGACTGGTTTCTCAAAGTTTTCTTGTAGACTTGTTTAATAGTAGGTATAAGCCTTCACTCTCCTTACCAATCTCCTTCACCTTGCCACTTCAAAGATCCCGAAACACACAAAAGTTTGGATAAAAGGTAGCTACACAATTTAATTATTTTGTTGCCTTTGAGACTGACATAAGGTTATACTTGAACTAAGGTAGTAGAAACACATTAGTTAGAATACTGTTATCAGAAATTGTGCTAGAGCCAATGTGTGTTACTTGTGATACATCACCATTTGGCAATTGCACATTTTTTGAATTTGTACTTTTAATAGAGATTCTTTGTTTAGCATGCTTATATCAGATACTATATGGTTCGTGGAACCAGTGTCAATAATCTAGTCTCTAAGGATTTTTGACACTAGCATTGCCTTACTGCTGCTAATACCTGCTTCTTTACCTGTTACATTGGATGAGGAAGCAATATGAAAATTTGTACTTTACTGCTGACTTTGCATTAAGTAGTTGCACAATTAGTCCATGTTGAGACTGAATGAAAGCACATGCTTTAGTCTGGGTTATCTGTCTTGGGAGCTGATTCATTTGAGTCATTTGTGCAGATGTGTCTGTATAGTATAATCTGTTGTCTTTATTATTACCTTGATTATCAAGCTGTGTCAACTGATCACTGGCTTCTTCTGAGAACACATTGTAGGCAGCAGATGAACCACCTAGTCCTCCCTTTCTTTTGAATTTGGATTCTTGAGGATATCCTTTCAGTTTATAACAATTTTCTCTAGTGTGATTTCTCATCTTGCAGTGATCACAATACATTATTGGTTTTCCTGAAATTCTGACCTTGATATCCTGTCTTAAAATACATAACAGTAGAATTAAGAGTAGGCATAGTACCCAATAGACCAATTGAGCTGGAGACTGCTCCCATAGCCTTTTGTGACTTATCATTGATTATTATAATATAAGCTTGATTTATTGAGGGTAGTGGTGTCATCAAAAGTATCTGACTCCTAGCTTGTAGATAGTTATCATTCAGCCCCATTAGAAACTAATATAATTTATGTCTTTAAAGATATGCTACAAACTCCCTTGATTTATCACATTTGCAGCCTAGTAGTGATACAAATGCCTCTAATTCAACCCAAAGCTCATTCAACTTTGTGAAGTAAGTTGCCACAGATGTTGTTCCTTGAGTTAGTCTTATAATTTCTTGATGTAGGCTAAATGATCTTGATCCATCCACCTTATTGAATCTTTCTTTCAGATCTTCCCAAACATCTTGAGCACTATCTGCATACACCACCCCCCAAACAAATTACTAGACACAATGTTCATTATCCAAGATTGGACTATAGCATTATACCTCTCCCACTGGTACCAGAATTCTTTTCTAAAATTTTCTTTCTTCCAAAAGCCATCAACAAATCCCAACTTATTTCTTCCTAGCAGGGCTATTCTCATATATTTGCTCCATAAAGAATAATTCTTAGAACTAGTTAATTGTAAGGAGATGAGAGAAATGCCACTTAAATCAGTCGAGTATAGATATAGAAGATGATTATGATCCATGACTGGTATGGCCCCAGGTGCAGATTGAGTTCCATTTGTATCAACTTGAATAACAGATGGTGAAGTACCAGTCGTAGTTCCCAGATTCTCAGAATTATTGATTGTCATGTCTTCAGACGATTGCAATTAACCAACAAAGCTTATTTCAATACAGATTACCATAATACATATTCTCAGACTTCTTCAAGATTCGAAGAAAGATTTTGTTGACAGATATTGACAAGAACAAGAACTTTCGATTCGCGGAAGTGATTGAATTTTATTGCTCTGATACGATGGAAAAATTCAAATGTACATCATAAGAACAGTGTGATTAGAAGCAATTAACTAGAAGACATGAAGATCACAGATAAAAGAATTCATTAATTTGAGAAGATGAAGAGAAGAAGAAGAAGAAGAGAGAGTATGAAGAGCAGAGAAGAGAATGAACTAAGAGAAGAATTTTTCTTCATTGATCATTTCTGTATGCTTCTACACGTTTATATAGAAGCAGATTATCTCCTGTTTCTCTAAGAATAAAATCTCCACAAGTCATAACCATATAACTGGCTCGTAACTAACTTAATTAACTTTTAACCGACTGTAACTAACATCTTGAACCTATGAGCTGAGCTACTAGACTAACTGTTTTCCTTCCCATTCTTGTTATTATATTCAATACCCTTTTTTTTAATTAAGTCTCCATTTGATGATAAAATGACTTTCAAATAATTACAAGGAAGAAAAATGACGTTTTTGTATAGCCTACAGGTACTGCTATGCATTTCTATTTAAATATTAAGCAATTTTATTAAATTTGAAAAGAAAAATATCTCTTTTTTATAATTTTATTTTCCGAATTAACCAAAACTTAATATTAATTACATAACAACTGAGCTTGCATCTAGTGGTAATTCATTAATCTAGTTTAGTTAGTTATTAACTTAAAAGACAAAGGAATACTTTTACTTATGCCTCCTCCACCCGGTAGGATAGATAGTCTTTCTACTACATGATTCTTATCGGAACTCTGGTATTTAGATTATTAAATAATTTAACTTTAGCAATTAATAATTAAACTGAAAATACATACTATCACTTAAGAGGAAATGAAAACACCCGAATGAAAATTAAATATTTTGTATTTATTACTTTGATATAAATATATTAGATATGGGTAAGTTTCTACAGCGTTATCACTTACACTTCATGTGACTCGAACCTCGAGCCAAATGATTGTGGTAATTGTGTGCCACCACTAAAGCACACCTTACTAGTCGACAAAGAATTACATGATGCTTCCCAAAATCTTGAGACATAACTCAGATAGTCCTGCTGATCAAGCAACCAGATGCTGCATTCGAGCAAAATTAAAACACTCTTTACTCCATTAGAGAGAATAACATGTGGTTTCTACAAACGAAATCTTGTAGTCAAAGATCACAATATCCAACGATGATTGAGTTATGAGTGCTGTTCAATCAACATATATATATATATAAAGTTTTTGGACAGTACTCCAATTAGAACAGCACCTTAAATCATTAGTTAGGTCTGAGTACTGAAACACTGCATGCATGCATGCATGCGTGATTTTCATAATGCAAATGTTGTTTGTATTATTATCCGAAAACCATGTGAGAACCTGTTTACACAAAGATTTATATGGATTTTGTTCTGTTCTTGTGTCTAATCATTGCTTTGGACCAGATTAGCAAGAAAAACAGTTTCGAGTTTTCTAGGCATGTGGAACTGCACCTGCCGCTTTGCATACGCCAAAATTGTATGTAATGGAAATTCGAAGCATATCTCAAGATAGAAACGTCTTTTTCCATGAACAATTTAATTTAAAGTGCTGAATTTGACGAATAAGAAAATTAAAGAAAGGAGAGGGAGAGAGAGAAGAGAGTGCTGTGAACCAATCAAGATGAAAGATTCAACCAAAAGTTGAGTAGGGAGGCCATGAAGTAAATAATAGATCGAGCTAGCTGAGGAATATTAAGGAAAATAAAAGAGAAGGCATCTTCGCACATGGGCAGTGGTCATATAGAAGTCCGGAACCAAAATGTGATTCTTTTGGATTCAAAGAATAAAAATATGTGGAAAAAATATATAGTGATAATAATATATATAACGTCTTTGACAAAAACGTTATATGCGAATTAATTTAAGCGGAAAACTATAGCGTCTTTTGTTAAAACGCTATACCTCAAAAAATCAAAACGTCCCTCCCCCCTCCATTTTTAATCAAAAAATAACTTGTGTGGAGCTCATCCGTCCTACAAAAAAAGTAAAGATTCTCGGTCCCACGTGCTAGCTAAGGCGTTATCTCAGACATTGTTGCTTGTTTCGGCTCCAAATCACAAAATCTTCGACTTTCTAAAAACCTTAAATCGAGGTATTCCGACTTAATTTTTGTTAAAACTTGTATAAAAAATGCATATTAGTTATTTTTTATGTGCTCTATGTTATTTTGTAATTGTTTTGCGATTTAACTAATTTGTTATTTTTTCTCCGGACTATAGTTTTAGTGTGCTCTAAAAATTCATAAAATAGAGAAATTGTTATTAGTTGTTAAAAAAATATTAATTAGTTACTTTTTACTGTAGTATATGTATTTTCGTGATTGTTTTATGATTAAATTGATTTGTTGTTTTTATCCGGTTTAGATTATTTATTTGCTAAAAGATTAGTAAATCAGATAAATTGTTACTTTAGTTCCCTGTAGTGGTATCTTGTGGCATAATGTAGTGCTTGTATTTATAATGTAGTGCCCTTTTAGCTTAGTAAAATGTAGTGTCATTTAGCGTAGTATCCTTGTAGTTATTGAAATTAATCATTTAAGTATCTATTATACCCAAAAATACGTCAAAATAGCTGATAGTTCAAACACAAACTCTGTCTAATTCTAGACAACGATCGTAAGAAAATAAAATGAGAAAACAACAATATTTTCTGGATACCTTGGTGTTACTGGGCCTCAAATATCGAGCCCGAAACCCAAATGTAAATATTTAATAATTAAATCTTGTATAATTATAAAAATTAAATATTTAATTTTATTATAGTCAAAAATAAGTCAGTTACAAACAAACAAACATATAAAATAATAAAACTAACATATAAAATACTAAAACTAACATATTAAATAATAAAACTAACATATACAATAATAAAACTAACATATAAAATTAAAGACCTGTTGAGTGAAAAATTTAAAAACTTTTCTCATCATGAACATAAGAATTCAGGATACATTGGTGCTACTGAGCCTCAAATATTATGTCAGGAACCAAAATATGAATATTTAATAATTAAATCCTATATAGTAAAAACAATAGGTGAATAACTAACAAACATATAAAATAATAAAACTAACATATAAAATAATAAAACTAACATATAAAATAATAAAACTAACATATAAAATATAAAATTATAATATTAAAAATGCATCAACTTAATTAACAATATAGTAAACATATCGAATACAATTTAATATTCAAGGTATTGCAATATATTTAAGCAATGGAAAAGAAAAATAATGTAATTAATTTTGTTCAATTTACAGTAGTCATCATGGAGGTTCCGCCTTTGCATCCCGGACCTGCCTTCCTAGAGCTACTATTGCTACAGGTCGAGCATAGGTCTTCCTACATATGGGAGGGGCAGTTATTGGCCCAGACTTTACGTTCTAGGAGAGTAGATGATATGTGGGACTTTCTTAAGACCCGCCAGCTCCATCCCCGTATAGTCAAACGCCTGCAGGATACGGGTTTCTATAGGATCATTGAGATCGACCGGCTGCAGCTGGATTGGTCGTTGATCACGGCTTTGGTAGAGCGATGGCGACCAAAGACGCACACATTCCATTTGCCCATTGGCGAGGCCACTATCACGCTGCAGGATGCGGAGGTTCTGTATGGGCTGCCGGTGGATGGACTTCCTGATGCTTTGCCGCATGCCATGAGAGATTATACGGGAGATCCAACACACCAAAACTCGGCATATTCCAACTGACTGTTGGTTCATAACTTGTAAAATTTATATCTGGTCGGTACCCCCTGTGGAATATATGAGTGTTAATACAAATACAATACACAAAAATATACATTGTAACACAGTAGGAAAATTGAAGTTTACCACTCTGCTTGTGGATTATGTATACTAGGGGCGAAATTATTTTCTCGCTCCTCATTCGCCCGTGGAGATAAGTTTAGATCCAGCCAAACTCTTTCAGCCGGAACCTGTTCGGCTAAAACTGCTCCAAAATAACCACCCGATGATTGAGAGATTTCCCTACTTTGCGCAACCACATTATTGCGAACGTCTTCAGCCTTGACGTACATTTCCCTACTTTGCGCAACCACATTTACTGATTATTTAATTTTTTTTCTTACATTATAAATAATTTGAATATTTTATTTAAGATCTTATTTTGTTGCTTGAATTTTTTATTTTTTTAAAGTCAATAAATCTTTAATATCTTAAGTAAATTTTAGTTTTATTTTATATTTTAATTTACTCTAAATTATAAATAGTCATAGGTTATCTAAATTTACGTCTTTCAATATTTTTTATTTTTTTCTATTATAATTTTTTACCTCCATATTTCTAACTAATATAGAAGAAAATCTATGAATAGATCAATATATAGATATAAATATAGATATATAGATTAGATTTGTCTAAGATTTATTTAGATTATGTATAAGATTATTCAACTACTTCCATTAATTATGTTTTCATTTATAATTTCTAATTATTAATGTTGTTCTAAAATTGCCAAGTGGCTTCATTATAGCTTGCCACTTGGCTTAACCACAATGCATACTACCCAACTTTTAATATAATATGCGAATACATAATTTTTGGTGAGTTATACATAAATATGATTGACTTATATTCTAGTAACAAAATTAGTTTATACACATTAATTTAGGTAATACCCACAAAATTTACCCCAAAAATAGAACACCCTATATTTAAGCCCAACTGTTCGAAATATTAATAAAGAGAATGGAAGATACCATAACGAGTGTTATAGATGTTGGTATGTCTGCTGTGGTTGGTTCGAGGGATAAGTTATTATAATCTATGGATTAAATTTAGAATTAGTTTATATCCCGTTTGGTACGATTTTTAATTTCGGGATTAACAATTTTGCAATTAGTTATACAATAATTGTGGGTATTAATTTTATCCCACATTGAGGGTGGGATAACGATCGTGAGATTATTAATCCCAGGATAAAAGAGTATCCCTTCTCCAAAGTTTTATTCGCAAATATTTTAAATTAAAAAAAGACAAGGCTAAAATTAAAAATAAATATTTACCCCAATTTATTTAGTTTAAACCAAACACATATTTTACACTATACCCTGTAATTTGTATATCCTATTTTTTCTCCAATAAACTAAATATCTACTAATAAAGTATATTTACTAAATAATTGTGTTACTACTAGCCCCCTATGATAATTCCGTCAGTATTAATTCTGAATAACTTGACTCCCAAACCAAACTATCCCTCAGTGTGTACAGATGAAATTTAAGTTTTTTCCATAATACTCTGTAGAAACAGCGAGGCATTCCGAAATTTAGTGGGCGTTTGGACATAAGAATCGTAAAATTTCAAAATAGGGGGAAAAATATTTTAAGTGAAAATGGTATTTGAAATTTAGAGTTATGTTTGGTCATGAATATAATTTTGGGTTGTTTTTGAAGTTTTGTGAGTGATTTGAGTGAAATTTGAAAAACAGTTTTTTGGAGTTTTTTAAATTTTCAAAAATTTCCAAAAAACGCTTATTTTGAAAAAAATGATTTTTTTTTGTAAAAACGGGAAAAATAACTGACTCTTAAACATTAGAACATTTTCAAAACCAATGTCACGTATGACGTACCCAGACAAACTCTTATATACTCAACTTTCCCTTCCCCACTCAGCAAAACACCTTACTTTCTCATCCAACACTTCCAACTAAAAAATCTTTGTGGAGAAAAATGTCAGCCTGCAGTAAGATCCGCCACATTGTGAGGCTCCGCCATATGCTACAACGGTGGAGGAAGAAGGCCGCTACGGCTGCCCGTCGCCGCGTCCCGACCGACGTACCTTCGGGACATGTAGCAGTTACAGTTGGTGCCAGTTGCAAGAGATTTGTAGTCCGTACCACTTACTTGAACCACCCAGTGTTCAAGAAACTGTTGTCACAGGCAGAAGAAGAGTTTGGTTTTGCTAACTCTGGCCTTTTAGCCATTCCTTGTGATGAATCTTTGTTTGAAGAGTTGCTTTGTTACTTGGCTCGATTCGACTCCGCTAACAATAATCTGTCACGGTTCATGAACTTTGAAGATTTCCAGAGATATTGTCACATGGATATCCGAAGCAACCTTGATTTTTGGGGTGATTCCAGACCCCTTTTGCATTAAGTAAAGATACTTCGAGCAAAAGACGGATCAAGATTTTAAGTCGTCGGTGAATATAGATTGTGACAATAGTTACAGTTTTAGTATAAATAGACATTATTTTCTGAAAATTTCTCTCTCTATATATATATAATTCAAGATGAGTACAAGTGGATGTGTCCAGACCTAATTCTGTTCCGAGAATGTAATTAGAGATGGCAAGAAGGTGGACGAGTTGATTCGCCACAGAGTCGTCCCAGGTTTTGAATCGAAGTGAAATTCAAGAACAGAGAGACTATAGAAATTGCGAAGTGCAGTAAAGCAATTAACGAGGAAAGGGACAATCAGTTGTTAATGTGTACAATTGATTTGTTCTTAGTTCTTTTTACTCAAGACGGTCATTGTTGATAGAATAGGAAATTGCAGAGAAACTAATCAATGTTTGTCCATTATTTGTTGTACATTATAAATGGAGTACATGATTTTAAATGAAATTAATATGAACAATACCCCGAATGTTATACTTTGCCTGTCATTTGGGTGGCTCAAAATAGTCCATCTACCGTTAATCCCCTCCACCATAGCTAACACCATCCATTTGGCCCGATATTTGAGTGAGTTGGATACCACGTGGCATGTCACCTCATTATCCCAACCACATTTTATCCCTCCTCTCCCGCTCCGGTGTTGAGATGAATGGAGCACACGTGAAGAGGCCCAATAGTTGATAAGTAGTACTGGGCCCAACATTTGCAGCCGGCCCATTTCAATTGTACCTGTACTTTATAGGAATTTTTACCTCATATAACAAAGGTTGATACCTTATTTATTTTAAATAAGCACCCTTTTAAAAAATTATATTCTATAGCTACCTTTTGATTTTTATAGCCAAATATCTATTTATGGTCAACTCCCACCCTTAAGCCATAAAATACGCTTTGTATTATTTTTCTCTCTCTCATTCTTTCAGATTTTTCTCCACCCTCTCTCTCACAAAGCCATAAAACTCATGGATTCTCTCTCATCAGTTCATCTGTCGATCGTTCTTCCTCCTGGAAAGCATCTCCGCCGCCACCACCATCAGCGGCGAATCTCCGCTCTTTCTTCTCACGCCAAGCCAAAATCATTGTTTCCTCAATTCCAGATACCTAGAAGTTGTAATAGAATGAGGTCTATGGATGTTTGTTGCAAATTGAGTAGCGGAGGAGACAAAGAAGAAGAGGAAAGTTCGACTGGTCTATTGTGCTTCCTAGATCTCTTTGGACTGGGTTCTTGATCGAAACAGGAACAATGACGTTTCGAGTCAGAATCGCGGCCCTCTCGACGAGACGACATTAGGGTTGTTCTTGAACAAAGACGACGGAGTTTGGGGCTGAGCAAATTGAAGATTCTGTTACCTTTTTTTAAAGTGTATTTCAATGTATCTCGCTGTATTTTCATGTATTTCATTGTATTCATTGTTTTTTTTTTCATTGTATTCCAATGTATCTCGTTGTATTCTATGTATTTCATTGTATTCACTGTCTCGATGTATTCCATGAATGTATTCATATGTTTTTTTTAATTAATATAATTTATGTATTCAGATGTATATATGTATTCAAATGTATCTGCAGTATATATTCATATATTTTTGCACTATAGATGAATCTCGAATATTATTGGTTGAAAACAGAAGCACCCACGAACGATATCAACAGAAAAGAGAAGGATTAGAAACTCGACGATTGCTCTGTTGAAAAATATTCAGCATATTTCGCGTCAAATACAGATTATGAGTGATGTAATTGTGTTATTTGAGTTATATTAGGAGTCTATTGTATTAATTGATTCACTTTCCGTTTAAAAATAACTGAATAGACCACGATTTGCGCTATTTACGTTACTGTATTCACAAATACATATCGCGAATACAGTCGAATACAATAATTGTCTAGCTGGAATCCCCTGTTTCATGCCGAGTTTTGCTACTGTATTCATGAATACAATAGCTTAAATACATCGAATACACTCTAAAAAAATTGAAAACATAGCTATTGGAAGTAATATAGTAAATGATAGCTACAACTAGCTAATAACCACTAAATAATAGTGGTTTGTGAAAATTTCTCTACTTTGTATTAGTATATTAGGCCCATTTTTATAGCACGGGTGATTTTATCATTTTTCTATAGAATCATTTTTACACACATGATGAAATAAAACATTCTTCTTCTTCTCTCTCATCTCACCCGATTTAGGGTTTTCTTCTTTTTCATTTCTTTCAATTTCTGCAAATAATCAGCTTAACAGAGGGAGAGTAGAATTTACGGGTTCGGTCAAACCCAATAGCTTTGGTCCAAACTATGTATTTGTCTTAAAAAATTCATTGAAATGTACAAATTATAAATTTAAAATCCAGTAACTTAAAAGATTTAGAATCTCGAACCCATAAGTTTCAAATTCTAGCTCCGCCTCTGTGTCATGTCACATCACTTCCCATTCCCTACTCCATTGAACTCTGTTTCCTTCTATCATTTCTTGTTCTCTCTTCAAAAGTCAAAACCAAAGCTTGAATGCAATATATTTCGAATTATGTACGACCAACATATCTAGAATGTGAGAAAGAAGATGCTGGATTATAGTAACCCAAATGGCTGACGTTGTTGCAGAGATAGTAAGAGAAGATTCTGCACTTCAGATCTTTTATTATGTATTTTAGGAGGTCGAACTGCCAATTAATCTCGTGAAAGTATATATAGGCTCATGCCAATTTTCAAGTAGAATTGAAACTGTTTATTAAGCATACTTGTTTGCGTGACTAAACGCTAAAAGTAATTCTTAGGTGTGGTCCAAGTTGGCTAGGTAGTCTCTAATCAATTTTGAGAATGGAGGCATGCATAAAATGAAAAGAACTAGGCAATTTTACACTAATATTTTTGCTATAACGAATTCAACAAGAAATGAAGATTCTAAGGTCATGGGAGAAATAGGTAGAGAGTTGACGAATCATGAAATGGAATGCTTGAAAACTGGATTTATAGGTGCACCATACCTACCTCAATTCATCATAAAATAGTAACTATTTTTCTTGAAAACTGTACTATAAGCTTAGAATAGACTTAACTTATATATACTGATAATATAATGAATTTAGATTAAATATTTTAACATGTGTTGGTAATCTGTCTTATTTTCAAATTACTAATCTTATTTTTTATGAACGATTACTTGTAGTTATACTTTAGTTGACACGATAGCTCAATTTATATATATATA
>AWOL01S0003070.1:0-52314 GCA_000715115.1 Nicotiana otophora | reverse complement strand
GGATGACCCCTCCACTGAACCTTCACGGAAGCAATGTTCTTTGACCTCAGCTTTCGAACCTGCCTATCTAAAATAGCTACTGGTTCCGCAACATAAGATAAATCCTTGTCCAACTGAACCGAACTGAAGTCTAACACATGAGATGGATCGCCGTGATATTTTCAAAGCATAGAAACATGGAATACCGGATGAACCGCAGAAAGACTAGGTGGTAGTGCAAGTCTGTAAGCCACCTCTCCAACTCTCTCAAGAATCTCAAAAGGCCTAATATACCTAGGGCTCAACATGCCCTTCTTCCCGAACCTTATCACACCCTTCATAGGCGAAACCCGGAGCAATACTCGCTCACCATCCATGAATGCAACATCGCGAACCTTCCGATCTGTATAACTCTTCTGTCTAGATTGGGTTGTACGAAGTCGATCCTGAATCAACTTAACCTTTTCCAGGGCATCCTGAACCAAGTCTGTACCAAAAAGTCTAGCCTCGCCTGGTTCAAACCAACTCACTAGAGACCGACACCGCCTACCATACAAGGCCTCATACGGAGCCATCTGAATGCTTGACTGGTAACTGTTGTTGTAAGCAAACTCCACAAGTGGTAAGAACTGATCCCAAGCACCCCCAAATTCCATCACACACTCACGAAGCATATCCTCTAGCATCTGAATAGTGCGTTCGGACAGCCCGGTCGTCTGAGGGTGAAATGTTGTACTCAACTCTACCCGAGTACCCAACTCACACTTTACTGCCCTCCAAAACCGTGAGGTAAACTGTGTACCCCGGTCAGAGATTATAGATACTGGTACACCGTGAAGTCTGACAATCTCGCGAATATATACCTGAGCCAGCTGCTCTGAAGAGTAAGTAGTAATCACAGGAATGAAATGAGTTGATTTGGTAAGCCTATCCACAATCACCCAAACTACATCAAACTTCCGCTGAGTCCATGGGATCCCAACAACGAAATCCATAGTGATCCACTACCATTTCCATTCTGGAATCTCTAACTTCTGAAGTAATCCACCTGGTCGTTGATGCTCATATTTCACCTGTTGACAATTTAGACACCGAGATACATACCCATTATGTCTTTCTTCATCCGTCTCTACTAATAGTGTTGTCTCAAGTCCTGATACATATTTGTAGCACCCAGATGAATGGAGTACCGCGAACTGTGAGCCTCCTGGAGAATCAACTCACGCAAGCCATCCACATTAGGCACACATAGCATGCCCTGCATCCGTAATACATCGTCATCTCCAATAGCGACTTCCTTGGCATCACCGTGCTGAACTGTATCCTTAAGGACAAGCAGATGGGGGCCATCATACTGGCGTTCCCTGATACGATCATAAAGAGAAGACTGAGAAACCACGCAAGCTAAAACTAGACTCAGCTCAGAAACATCCAATCTAACAAACTAGTTGGCCAAGGCCTGAACATCCAAGGCCAAAGGCCTCTCTTCTCCTGGTAAATATGCTAGGCTGCCCAAACTCTCCGCCTTACAACTCAAGGCATCGGCCACCACATTGGCCTTCCAAGGATGATAGAGAATAGTGATATCATAATCCTTAAGAAACTCCAACCACCTCCGATGTCGCAAGTTAAGATCCTTCTGTTTAAATAGATGATGTAGACTCCGATGATCGGTGTAGATCTCACAATGGACACCGTACAAATAATGCCGCCAATTTTTTAAGGCATGAACAATAGCTGCTAAATCCAGGTCATGCACATGATAATTCTTCTCATGCACCTTTAACTGTATGGATGTGTAGGCAATCACCCTACCGTCTTGCATCAACACTGCGCCAAGACCAATACGCGACGCGTCACAATACACAATATAAGATCCTGTACCTGTAGGTAATACCAATACTGGGGCTGTAGTCAAAGGTGTCTTGAGCTTTTGGAAGATCTCCTCACATTCCTCGGTCCACCTGAATGGAGCACCCTTCTCGGTCAATTTGGTCATAGATGCAGCAATAGAAGAGAAACCCTTTATAAATCAGCGATAATACCCAGCCAAACCAAGTAAACTCCGAATTTCCATAACTTAGGATGGTCTGGACCAACTCTGCACTGCTTCAATCTTTTTTGGATCTACCTTGATCCCCTCACACGAAACTATATGACCCAAAAATCCCACTGAATCAAGCCAGAATTCATACTTTGAAAATTTTGCATATAACTTCCTTTCTCTCAAAATCTGAAGCACAGTCCTCAGGTGTTGTTCATGATCTTTCCGACTCCGAGAATATACCAGAATGTCTTCAATAAACACAATGACGAAGGAATCAAGATAGGATTGAAATACACTATTCATTAAGTGCATAAATGTTGCTGGGGCGTTGGTCAGCCCAAAAGACATCACAAGAAACTCGTAATGACCTTACCAAGTCCTGAAAGTAGTCTTTGAAATATCTGGCTCCCGAATCTTCAACTGATGATAGCCTGAACACAAGTCAATTTTAGAGAATACACTGGCACCCTGAAGCTGATCAAATAAGTCATCAATACGTGGAAATGGATACTTCTTCTTCACTGTAACCTTGTTCAACTAGCGATAATCAATGCACATCCGCATAGAACCGTCCTTCTTCTTTACAAATAAGACAGGAGCACTCCACGGTGATACACTAGACCGAATGAAACCCTTATCAAGCAATTCCTGTAACTGTTCTTTTAATTTTTTTCAACTCTGCTGGGGCCATACGGTTTGGTGGAATAGAAATGGGCTGAGTACCTGGTAATAAATCAATACCAAAATCAATATCCCTGTCGGGTGGCATACCCGAAAGATCTGCTGGAAATACATCACGAAAATCCCTTACTACAGGAACTGACTCTACAATAGGAATATCAATACTAACATCTCTCACATAGGCCAGATACGCATCACACCCCTTCTCAACCATTCGTTGAGCTTTAAGAAATGAAACAACCCTGCTAGGAATATGATCCGAGGTACCTCTCCACTCTAGCTGCAGTAGACCCGACATATCCAATGTCACTGTCTTGGCATAACAATCAAGAATAGCATGATAGGGCAACAACCAGTCCATGCCCAAACTAATATTGAAATCCACCATACTGAGCAATAATAAATCAGCTTTGGTCTCAAAACCACTGATAACAATTAAACACGACAGATACACACGGTCCACAATAATGGATTCACCCACGGGTGTAGTTACATAAAAAGAAGAACTCAAGTAATCACGTGATACGCCCAAATACAGGGCAAAATAAGATGACACATAAGAATAAGTGGAGCCTGGATCAAATAAAACTGATGCATCTCTATGACAGACCGGAATAATACCTGTGATAATAGAATCGGATGCAACAGCATCTGTCCTAGTAGGAAAGGCATAATATCTGGCCTGGCCTCCCCCTCTAGGGCAACCTCTACCTGCCCGACCTCCACCTCTAGCTGGCTGTGTAGGTGGAGTGGCAACTGGCGCAATAATCATGGCCTGAGAAGTCTGAGGACCCTGTGGAATAGGTGGGGCCTGAGGAATTTGTGGAGGTGCACCCTTCCTAAATCTGGGGCAATCTCTCATAATATGACGAGTGTCACCACACTCAAAACAAGCCCTCAGAGTACGTGGTTGTTGGGACTAGCTCGGGCCTGATCGACTAGATTGTCTTCTGAAAGCATCCCATACAGGAGGTACAGAAGACACTGGTGGTGCATAATATGGAACCTGAGGTCTGGGAGTAGTCGAAATACCACTAGAAGCTGGAAGTGCTGAATGAATAGGTTGACTCACATAACCTCTACCATGACGGGCTATAACTGGAGCATGAAAATTATTATATGTTCCAGAAGCTCGGGGTCTCTTAGCTTCCCTCTCTTCCCTCTCCCGAGTTCGCATACCTTCCAATCTTCTAGCAATTGACACCACCTGCTGGTATGTGATGTCCATATCTAGCTCTCGGGCCATACTATATCTGATACTAGGATGAAGACCCTCAATAAATCTGTGAACCCTCTCTCTAACAGTAGCAACTAAGGCTGGTGCATGCCTAGCCAAAACACTGAATCGGACCGCATACTTTGACACAGTCATAGAACCCTGGCGCAACTACTCAAACTCTGCGTGCCATGCATCCCTAAGACTCTGAGGAACATACTCCCTTAAGAACATATCTGAAAATTGAGTCCAAGTGAGTGAAGATGCCTCAGCGGGACTATCCAACTCATATGCCCGCCACCACTGGTAGGCTGCTCCTCTCAACTGGAATGCCGTGAAAGAAACCCCACAGGAATCCACAATACCCATAGTATGAAGGATACAGTGCATTCCTCCAGAAAACCCTGAGCATCCTCTGAAGCTAAACCGATGAAAGTGGGAGGGTGATACTTCTTATACCTCTCGAGCCTGAGCTTCTCCCCCTCTGAAACTGCTGTCCTAATATCAGGACGAACTGGGATAACTGGTTGCATTGGTATAACCTCTGGGGCATGGTCAACTTGGGCACGTGGCTCTGGAGTACGAGCGGAGGGAGTCTGCGCTCCTCCCCCAGCCCGAGATGTGGCAGGAGCAAGTGGAATGAATCCTGCCTGAGCTAAAGTGTCAAACATGCTCAAAAACTGGGCAAGAGTCTCCTGAAGTGCAGGAGTAATAACAGGAATCTCAGGTACCTGCTCTCCAACTGGAGCTACTGGTGGCTCTGGTGCAGCAGTTCGTACAGGTGCTCTGGCTGCACCACGTGGTCTTCCTCGGCCTCTGGCTTGGCCTTTGCCCCGACCCCGACCTCTTGTAGCTACAACAGGGGGCGCGGGTGTCTGATCATCAGATCCAGTTGTGCGTGTCTTCACCATCTGTGAGAGAATAGAAAGACAATTGTTTAGAATTTTGAAATCAACAAAGGCGCACGATAAGGAATCAAAGAAGTGAATATTTCCTAACAGTGCCATAGCCTCTTGAAGATAAGTACAGACGTCTCCGTACTGATCCACAAGTCTCTACTAAACCTGCTTGTGACTCATAACACCTATGAACCTAGTGCTCTGATACCAACTTGTCACGACCCCAAATTCCCTCCTTAGGATGTCGTGATGGCACCTAGTCTATAAAACTAGGTAAGCCTAATAATGCGGAATAATAATAAATATCTTAAATAAATAAATTATAATTCAAACAATTTCAACTCCCAAAACCCGGTAGAAATAACTCACAATCTTCTAAGAATTTATTCTCAATGTCTCTATATATCAAAGTCTAAATAAACTATAAGGAAGCAACATAAAATGATAGAAGGGGACTCCGGAGTGTGCGGACGCTGGCAGATATACCTCGAAGTCTCCGTGCGCAGGTAACTCACTGACGTCTAGGCTGGTAAGATGTACTTGGATCTGCATAAAAGGATATGCAGAAGCATAGTATGAGTACACCACAGCGGTACCCAGTAAGTGCCAAGCCTAACCTCGGTAGAGTAGTAACGATGTCAGGTGAGGCCCTACTAGAATATAAAAATGGAATGGTAAAATGTTTAACAATATAATAAAATAAAATGACACTGGAAATGAATCAAATAGTATGTCACATTTAATGACACCAAATAATTGCAAATAATATCTCGTGGAATCAAAACAGAATTTCCTTCAACTTTATAAAAATCACAACAATTAATCGAAGGCAACTATGGCCATAAATCAATATCAACAAGGGCACTACCAAGGTACCGCCTCGTAGTCCCAAATTATAAATAATTTCACAATATCTCATTTCCTTATATCACCGCGGGAGCCTTCACAATTTATTTAAAGAAAATATTTTTTTCCCGAAATAGCATCCCGCGTTTTAGCCACCCTTATCACACCGCATGACTTCTAGTATTCCCCCTACTAGCCACGCGTATCAAGCCACCCTTATCCCACCGCATGCGTTTCAACACCCAGACCTTATACCACCGCATGCGTATCAATATCACAATATATCACAATTTGCACCTCAAGTGCCCAATATTTCAATTTTTCCACAAAAAGAATCAACATCAATATTTTTCAATAATAAAGAGCTCACGGCTCATGCCAGAATAATAAAAAAAAGAAATCTTACTAAAATATTCAAGAATAAATAATTCAGGAAAAATAATATTTAATTTAAAGAAAATCAACCTTCAAATAATGCACAGTATGAAAGAAACCAAGTTTCAATTAAACAAGTAAAACAATTAGCAGCGAAAAGGCAAATAAATTTAATATATATATATATATATATATATATATATATATATATATCACAGATCAATGATGAAGAATATAACAAGATAAAATAATTTAATAAATGCACAACAATGATCTACACAATTTAAAAATACAATCCTTTACATTTAGCCCGTGTACACATTCGTCACCTCGTGTACACGGCTTTCAACACATTTCAATAATCACATTTAATATCAATTCTAGGGGAAATTTCCCCCACACAAGGTTAGACAAGTCACTTACCTCGACTTGATCCAATTTAACCAAGTATTATGCTTTTTTTCTCGATTTTTCGACTCCGATCGACTCGTATCTAGTCATATTTAATTCGATACAGTCAACAAAAATTATAGAAATCAATTTTATAAGAAAATATTACATTTTTCAATGAAATCTGAAATTAGCTCAAAACTTATCTGTAGGGCCCACATCTCGGAATCCGATGATACTTACAAAATCCGATAACCCATTCAATTATGAGTCCAACCATACCAGTTTCACTCAAATCGGACTACGGATCGACACCGAAATCTCAAAAATTCGTTTCTATGAGATTTTTAAAATTTTCCCAAATTTCTGTTTCAAAACACTAATTAAATGGTGAAAACAATGATGTATTTGTGTATATAGACCAAACCCGAGTTGGAATCACTTACCCCAAATGTCTTTCCTTGAAAATCTGTCAAAAGTCGCCTCTGTTCAAGCTCAAGTTTGTCAAAAATAGCAAATGGGTTGAATGCCTCTGTTGTTATAACTTACAGATCTGTCCAGTTCGATTTTTGGGAGCATATGTCCAGTTCGATCTTGGGAGCTCGATCTGTCCAGTTTGATCTCGGGAGCTCGATCTCGGGAACTCGATCTCGGGAGCTCAATCTCGGGAACTCGATCTCGGGAGCTCGATCTTGGGAGCTCGATCTTGGGAGCGCAATTTTGTCAGGGAGCGCGATTTTGTTAGGGAGCTCGATTTTGTCAAGGAGCTCGATTTTGTCAGGGAGCTCGATTTTGTCAGGGAGCTCGATTTTGTCAGGGAGATCGATTTGTCAAAGAGCTCGATTTTGTGAGGGAGCTCGATTTGTAAGGGACCTCGATTTTGTCAGGGACCTCGATTTGTCAGGGACCTCGATTTTGTCACGGACCTCGATTTTGTCAGGGACCTCAATTTTGACAGGGACCTCGATTTTGTCAGGGAGCTCGATTTTATCAGGGAGCTCGATTTTGACAGCATTTCCAGCAAAAAAATTGCAGCAGCTAAGTCCCACTTTGGATCCGTTAACCATCTGAAACTGACCCGAGGCCCTCCGGACCTCAACCCAATACACCAACAAGTCCTAAAACATCATACGAACTTATTTGAAATCTCAAATAACATTAAACAACGCTAAAATCACGAATCACATATAGATTCAAGCCTAATGACCTTTGAAACTTTCAATTTCTACAAACAACACCGGAACCTATCAAATCAACTCTGATTGACCTCAAATTTTGTACGCAAGTCATAAATGACATAACGGAGCTATAAAAATTTTCAGAATCAAATTTCGACCCCGATATCAAAAAGTCAACCCCTCGGTCAAACTTCCCAAAAACTCAACTTTCGGCATTTCAAGCCTAATTCCACTACGGACTTCCAAATAAAATTCCGATCACGCTCCTAAGTCCAAAATCACCATACGGAGCTGTTGGAATTATCAAAATTCTATTCCGGAGTTATTTGCACATAATTCGACATCTGGTCACTATTTAACCTTAAACTTTAGATTTTTTATCAAAATTTTATTTCTCGGGCTAGGGACCTCGAAATTTAATTCCGGGCATACGCCCAAGTCCCAATTCATGATACGGACCTACCGGAACTTTCAAAATACTGATTCGAGTCCGTTTGCTCAAAATGTTGACCAAAGTCAACTTAGTTGTGTTTTAAACATCTAATTCACATTTTAATCCATTTTTCGCCTGAAAACTTTCCGAAAATATTTTTTACGGACTGCACATGCAAGTCGAGTAATGGTAAATAGTGCTTAAATCACATAATTAATCATTAAATTTAAAGATAATATTTTGGGTCATCACATCCTTGGTCCTTTTACCATCATTTTTCTTGTTGGTTGTTCTATTGATTCTTTTCGTGGGATCCTTTTGTGGTGCCTATGACGAGTCGCCAATGTCCAACCTTCATCATCTTCAAGAACGATCTTCTTTTCGCGAGCCAAGTCCATAACTTTGTCCTTAAAGACAAAGCACTTCTCCAGAGGGTGGCTCACAAGTCGATGGTATTTGGAGTAATTTAGGTCATTTGTTTTCCCAGCTTCATTTGGTCTCCTCATCTCTGGAAGCTTAATGAGATTTAACTCGAGGAGTTCTTCAAAAAATTCTAGCACATCAGAATCCAGAAATGGGTACTCTTTCTCTTGCATTTCTTTTAGAGTCAACTTTCCACTTGGCTTATCTTGAAAAGAAGTGGATTTCATGCTCTGCTTCTTGCTCACCTTCGTCGTGACTTTACAGGTGATGTGTTGACATTCATAGCTTCTTTGCTTTCAGGCTTGGGTACGAACTTTCCCCATTTCCTGACTTCTTGCTTGTCATTCCCCTTGCGAGGTTCATAGATGGGCAGTCTTTCATTTCCAGCAGAGGCCATGCTCAATTCCATGTCATGGGCACGAGTTGCAAGTTCTTCAAATGTGCTAGGATTGATACCTTGCAAGATATAGCTCAATCCCCAATGCATGTCTTGGATGCACATCTTTATGCCTGAAGCTCCACTAAGCATGTCTTTGCAGTTGAGGCTTGCATTCCTCCAATGATTGATAAAGTCGATAACTGGTTCACTCTTTCGTTGACCAGTATTTGTAAGTTCTATCATACTCACAGTACGTCTCGTGCTATAAAAGTTATTGAGGAATTCTTGCTCTAGTTGATCCCAGCTATCAACAGATCCAGCCTCAAGGTCCGTGTACCAATCAAATGCATTTCCTTTTAATGAGCGGACAAACTGCTTGACCAGGTAATCTCCATAAGTCCCAGCTTTATTACATGTCTCAACGAAGTGCGCCACATGTTGCTTTGGATTGCCTTTGCCATCAAACTGTTGAAATTTTGGAGGTTGATAGCCAGTAGGAATCTTTAACATATTGATCCTTGAAGTGTACGGCTTTGCGTAGGTAAAGGAGGACCTGGAAGCGACTTCATATTTGTTTTTTATAGTCCCTTCAATGAACTCCTTTAGTTGATTGATTGGAATCATCCCTTCCGAGGAGACTGGAATTTTCTTAGTGGATGAAACTTGTCGTGAGCGAGGATCAATCTCTTGAACTTCTGGGAGTTTGCCAGGTGCATGGGTGGATTATTCTTCCATCAATATTCCCACCCTATTTGTTAGCTTACCGATTATAGCAACTTGATTTTGCATGCACTTAGTCAAACCGGAGATTGCTTCCGTCAAGTTTGCAAACTGCTCCTCCACAGATGAAGTGTTTGTCACCATGGCTTACATGATTGTCGTGGACGATGGAGAGTAGCATGAATTTTCACACAGATTGATCCTTGATTGGTTCACGCTATGTGGTGTAAGTGGGGAGGATCCATTACCTAAAGCATTATCATCTCCCTTCACAGCAAAGTGCTTGGATCCGGAGAGGTCAAGCAGAGCAAGAGTTTTCTTGATCTTTTCAGCAACACCGCTTCCTCCTTCGGGGGCGTTTGTGAAGGATTTTTCTCCTATTGAGGATGAAGATCCGAAAACAGGGGTTGATGCGGACGATACTTGGGGTGTTTGTTGTCCTAATGAGCTTGCTATGCTCCTCATAACTGGTCCAAAGATTCTGAAGGTAACATCGAGGATGCTTTCCACATCAGTATAGAATCTGTAATTAGCAGCCTTGGTGGAAGTTGAAACGGAGTTGATTTTCTTTGAAGCCATTTCAATGTTCTTGAACTTCGATGATTGAAAATTGAGATGAGAGGTAGAGATTGTCCCACTGGACGTGCCAGAATTTGTAGACAATAAATTGCGTTTGGAAAATAAAATCAAGACCGGAAAATATTGCAACAATCGTAGTATTTGATTTCAAGTAATTTGAGTATACAATATTTATGAATCCTTTGATCCTTCTTTTCAACAGTAAATAAAAGAGCCTTTGAGCTTAATCTTGAATTTAAATTTATTTTAATCCAAGTGCTTGAGGCCTAATCTTGATCTTGACGTATTTTTAATCCAGGGGTTTGCAGCTTGTTCTTGAATCTTCGTCTTGATCTTTTTAATCATTAGAACACTTGAATGCTTGTAGCTTTTAGAGAAATCTGCAGCATTTGATCCACAGGCTCTCTCTTGCTCCTTGTTATAACTTTTGGTCCCCTTTTTGAGTTATGAAGACCTCTATTTATAGTTGTGGGAGGGAAGAGTTATGATAAGAACAAACACTTTCCGACCAATCAAATTGAAGTGTGACAAGACCGCATTTGATTGGCCAGAACATGTCACTTGCACACGTGGCGCGATTTTATTGGCCTTTTAATGTGATTTAGCATGCATTGTCATTTTGACACGTGGCATGATCTTATTGGCTCTTCCGTTTGATTTGGCACGACACGTCATTTGACATGTGGCACAAAATCGGGCCTCCAGGAGGATGACATTTTGGGCTTAATGAAGTGGGCCCATCACTTTAGCCCAATTAAATGGACTAGCTCAATGGATTAAGACTTATTTATTTAATCCATTTATATTGGACTTATACAATTAATTCAATTATATTAGCCCATATATTTATTTGGACCAATATATCTTGAATTTAAAATATAGTCCAAATTATTTCATGAATTTAATTTTAATAAAATTTATATGTTTACAGGATGATTGCGGCAAGAATGAGGAAATTTTCAAGCAATTTGACATGAGTATTTCATTTGAATATTTATTTTTGTAAAAAGCATAAACATTTCAACTTTTGGTTCATCTTTCTATCACTTCTATAGCCTGTTTGGCCAAGCTTCTCCAATCTTAGAAGCATATTTTTTTCAAAAAGTGATTTTTTCAAAGTTGAAGTGTTTGGTCAAGCTTTTGGAAGAAAAGAAGTGCTTCTAAGATTTGAAGAACAAAAAAAAAGTAGTTTCTCTCCAAAATGCATTTTTTGAAAGCATTTTTGAGAAAAATACAGTTAGAATCAGTTTTTAAAAACTTGGTCAAACAGTAATTGCTACTGAGAAGTACTTTTCAAATTAATTAGTCAAACAAAAATTGTTTCTCACTAAAAGTACTTTTAAGAAAAAACACTTCTCAAAATAAGCTGATTTTTGCAGCTTGGCCAAACGGGCTACGGCAAATTAGTTGACATATATAAATTTTAAAGATATTGTTTTCGGACTTATATCAGATATATCAAAGTGGATGTCCATTAAATTAAAAAGAAGGAACTGTAGAGACAAAAGAGGAACTGTAGCAAACTGATTTACCCAAGAAATCGTCTTTATTCCCACAAAATAAACTGTAAATGATTTTGACAGCTTTTGCTCTCTGAATAGTAAAACTGTCTAACAAGTGACTTGATAGGTGATCAATCTTGTTGAAAGAAAATGAGTTTAATAACTGTGACTTAATATCTTTCGAATAATGCTGGCATACAAAAGAGAGAATTAAGAAACTACATTAAAAAGGAAGTGAAGAAGACTAAACTTGGAATTATATTTCTTACTTTTTCTTGGACCCTACCTACTAGGGGTATCAAACGGGCGGGCCATGTCAGGTATGGGTGGGCTAAAAACAGGTAATGCAAAAGCGGATAAATTATCGCACCCGATACAGATTTAATACGAATAAAAAATGGGTTAACCGGCAGATAATATGGATATTCATATTAATCATGACTTTTTGAATATGATCACTTTTGACAGAATTTTAGTCACTCAAACTTTGTATAATCTCCTAATTTGAGGCTTTACAAGTGTAATGTTAAACTCGTTAGTTATTCATTTTCTAAGTGAATAATATGTTTGACTCGTTTTTAAATAGTTTATTATCCAACTCATTTTTTAATGAATAATATGGATAGATAACTGTTTGTTAACCAATGTGCCATCATTACTACCTACGCTATAGTTTAGCTGTTTTACTAGTGTAATAATATGATCCAAAATTATATAGAAGAGGAAGAAGAAGAAAAAAAGAAGAAAGAGAAAGAATTTTTGACCAATATTGTCCCTTATCTTTGAAGATATGTTTATTTTTGTCTTTCAAATATAACCCTGATATTTAATTCCTTAAGTATGATAAAGTAGAGCACATTTAGTTTGAGTGACAGAATGTGTTCAAAAAACTAATGATGTTACTCAATTTTTCGCTCTGAAGTAAAATATTTCTTCTCCTTTTATTGGGTAACGCCAATTATTACTTTAAATCTATATTTTTAGGTAATGTTTTTAAAAATTTTGGCCTTGAAAATATTTCCTTCCGCGCCAGTTTTCAATCTGGTTATTCATTTACTTCAATAATTTGCCTAGAATAGATACTAGCAGCTCTATTTTTTCAAATTTCAACTTTTCTTTTTGAAAAATCAACTTAAATTTTAAAAGTAAAAGTTTCAACATTAAATTTTCAAATTTATCAACTGTGGACTAGAAACTTTTAAAATAGCAAATTTATCAGCTTTGTACTATTAGTAGGTGTTGGTTTATAAAACATTTTTGATAATAAGTAAACTAAAAAGACAGTAAATGCTGAAACCAACCCCCTTAATTGATCTTGGAATTAGTTTTGGTTCTTACATTTTTGAAAATTGATTTTGATCTCCATATTTCAAAACCGAAATTTGTTTTTGCTCACCATTGTGATTGCAGTTCGAAACTACGATTTTGTAGTTTTACTCTTTTGCGTTCTCTGTGTGAGATATTTTAAGGACTTTTGGAAGATAATTCAAAAAGGCTGAACTAAACACAGTTGCTTGAGAGTTAGACACAATCCTTTTTCATTTTGGAGAACAGTAGAAGGAATGGCTTTTCAGCTAGACTAAAGATGCTCAACTTTGGCATATTTAAGGGATTAACGATGCTGAAGGTGGGATTAAAGATGCTGAAGGTGGGATAAAAATAGACGAATAATATTGGCTATAAACTCAAGAAGAAGAAGAAGAAGAAGAAGAAGAAGAAGAAGAAGAAGAAGATGTCGCTTTTTAACAAGATCAAGAAAGAGGAGCTCAAGGCCGGTGATCACATTTATACATGGCGACTCGGCTATCTCTACTCACATCATGGTACAGCTCTCTTTTACTTTCATTCTCTTTTGAATATATATAGCACCTGCTCTTTCTGCAGTTTGTTTCCATAGATGAAATGATGGATCGATCAAATTAATTATGAGATTTCGGTCATGTTGTTTACTTGTTGATATAATCTTCATACTCAGCATGAAATCTGAAAATGTTTAAATGAAGTCCTGATGTAGTTCTTTTGAAATTGTGCCTGATCTACTTTGTTTTGTGAAGTGAAAATTTTTGGGGTTTCTGAGTCTGAAATAAAATCTAAGCGTTGGTTATAACAAGACACAAGTAGAGTAGAAAACATATTTTTGATCTCAAGGTAATTACCAAGCACTAAAAAACATTTTCTTGATGATTAGATTTTCGATCAATACCAAATATAAACTGTTTATAGGATTTTCTAAGTCCGTTCAACTCCTACATCTAACCCGACCAGTTATACAGTTCTATGCTGTTTGCTTTACTCGATACCATTGAACCATCTGTTCCAAGTCCATTGAGCTATGGCCTATGGGCTATACTGCTTTTATTCCAGGCTACTCTATTGAGTTATGTGCTTTACTGCTTTGGGATTTACTCTCTCACAAACTCTAAGCCCATTGAGCTATCCTTACGCACCCTCCACGCAATAGCTTAAACTCTTGGATGTCTGCACTTAAAATATTTGGATTTCCGCCTTAAAGTTTTGAGTTGGATTTATGCATTCTCAAAGTCCTAGTAGATATGATGTAAGGACAATGATCTTGGACTACTCTAACCAACTGCTTCTAGTTTTGAATTGGGCGCTTAGGTTATTTTACTTCTAAAAGGTGGAAGTAGCTACAGATATCAGACATGTACAGGACCGAGAAGTCCTGGCTTGGGCTGCTTGATAATTTGGTATATAGAGTTGATGATTAATAGCATAACATTGTTATCTCGCAAGCCAACTCTTGTTGTTCTTGGGAATAACCGGATAAGAATGTGGTGCAGTTGCAGGGCTGCTTTGCTAGATAATATAAGTCACAGATGAAAGAGAACAATAAAAAGGAGGATATAACCTATGGCCAAAGCTTATATGCTTAGACTGTAAGAATTGCTGTTTCCTCAACAGTTTACTGCTGATAGTAGCCTAAGCTCCATCATCTTTAAACTTCACTATGCACATTAGTACTCTGTAATGGTTTATTTTGTTTGATATGACCCACCTTTTTACTTAGTCTATTTCACTAAATGATTAATCCTTTCGAAATCATATTCCATTTATTAGCTTGAGCTCCATCAAACTTTCCGTGCCTGTACAACAACTACTACTACTACACCTCATTCTTTACCATTACATGTGGTAGTTAAGCTCTTGACATGTTGGGCTTTCTATATATCTCTTCACTCTCCCCAAGTTTAAATGTTATTTCGAGCATTTTCTTTGTGTCAAAGTGGACAACTAATCACTGTGAGATTGTGTTGATAACCATTCTCCTTTCCACATTTCTTCACTTTGATTGTGTCCACTTTAAGTCTCAACTCTTGAGATCAAAGTCTACGGACCATTGTTTGAATAGTGTAATGATATGTCCTTGTGCAGCACCTTGAACATCTATCTTGATTTAGAGTTCTTGGGAATGACAAAAGCAGATCCTTTCTTGCCTTAGTCAAAACTTCTATCATTATCTTTCGCATAGCTCTTCAGTTAGATCATTAAGATGAGTTTAGTCACAGAAATAAGATGTTTGAGTGATCTTCCCAATCAAAATGTTGGAAGTGATGAATCGGCTTCTTAGTGATACAACTTCGGATCAGTTTTTGTGCTAATGTTTGTCTGTTGATGAGCAATGTCGAAGATATAATTAAGCAAGTAAAAGTACAGTCGCTCAACAATTTAACTTTTAGATGAGGTGATCACGCTGTTCAACAAGCACGTGTGGCATATACCCCTGAATTAACTGACATATCCTCTTTTCAATCTCAGGAATATATGTTGATGCTGGAAATGTGATCCATTTCACGTCAACAGCAGGTAGGGAGATAGGAACAGGAACAGATGCTGATTGTTTCATCTTTAGCTCATCTTCCTCTCTTTGCTCTAAATCCCATTGTCTAACATGTGGTGATCGACCAAGGTATAATGGGGTCATCTCTTCATGCCTGGAATGCTTCCTCTCTGGTGATAAACTATACCGTTTTAAATATGGTGTATCAACATGTGTCTTTCTTGCCCAAGTTAGAGGAACATGTACTACTGCCCCTTCTGATCAGCCAAAGGATGTCCTTCACCGTGCTGAACTTCTTCTTAGTAACGGTTTTGGAGATTACAATCTTTTTAAGAACAACTGTGAGGATTTCACAATCTACTGCAAGACGGGTTATGTGATCCTAGGAAAGGCCGTAGGGCGCAGTGGTCAGGTAGGTGGTCTGGTAGCTTCAGTTACTGCTCTATCATATGCTTGTACATATTCTGTCATGTGTCCGTCTCTTGCACCTATTGGTCTGGTAGCTTACTGTGTTAAAAGGTATTCTGCTGATATTGGAGTCCGCAAGGATGCGGTGAAAATAGCTGTACAGAAGATTGTTTCCGGTGATAACCTTATAACTCTCTGAACCTGCATTACTCAAAATGGCTTCTTGCATGAGACCAAATTCTGAATTTAGTTAAGCGAAAATTCTTGATTTGAACTAAGTGTTTTATGATGTGTACCTACTATTCTTATCATTTCTGAGACACTACTTATTATCAAACACCTTGCTGTGATTCTTTCCCTTCTATTTGGATCTATGTTGAAAGAACTTATCCTGCATCGTCTGTTGCAGGCCTATCTTTTGATTTGATTTTTGCCCTTGCTACTGTTATTTCCCTCCTCCAATATTATGCTAAACTACAGTTCAGATGGTCAGTTGGACACCCTTCGCTAGAAAATAGGTCGTGCATATAGATCAAATAATACTATTCTTCTCCACACACATACTGCAAATTCCTGACTGTGTTAAACTTATTAGGCTTTGCTGATGGTACTTCAGCGCAGAGACAATTACTGTTGATGCACAATATACCCTCTGTTTTAATTTGTTTGAACCTATTTGACTAGGTACGAAATTTCAGAAAAAAGAATACACTTTTGAAATTTACAAAGGTGTCCTTCTTTTTTAAAGTGACTAAAAAGGAAATAGGTTCATTCTTTTGGAAACGGAGGGTATAATATTAACATATATGATTTGGGCTCTTCCATTTTGCTACTATATTGCTCCACAAAGCTCTGCCTATGTGAGCAAGGCGGAGTTAGAGTATAACTTACGAGTTCAGGAATCTAGTCATTTTAATCCAAATCATATTTTTGTCTTAAGAGATTCATTGAATGTGTACAAGTCATTAATTTAGAATTCAGTAACTTAAAGGGATTAGAATCCTGAATTCATAAATTTCAAATCTTGATTCCACGTGTGAGCTTCTCAAGTATAGCCGAGTCTAAGTCTAAATAATGTGGCTTCCCTAATTTTTGTTTAGCCTATATTAATGGTAAACTAGTGAACTTTCACGCTTCGCGCGATTGTAATTGGATAATATTTTTAATGATATTTTTTTGAATTTACTTGAGATAATATAGATACTTTTTATCCATAAGACTATATAAATTGTTTATATCACAAATATTATTTTTTTATCATTATAAACAACTTGGTCAATTTAATGGACGCTGTGTTATTACTTGCATTAAAGTAAAATAATTGAGTATTGGCTTGGCAATATTGTCGAAGTTTCTAAACTCTTCAATTGGTTTATGTTTATACACTAAATAAATAGGTTTTAACATATGAAATTTATTTAACGCATGTGATAAATAACAATCATAAAATATGTGTACCTCTTGAAGTTCAATCACATTCATATAAACATTAGAGAAGAGAAGATGAGAAAAAGTATTTAGCATCAATGGATAGAAAGATTAGATCCTCTTGCATTTCATTTTGTTTACATTTTGTTTATAAATAACATATTATTTGTTGTAATATAATTATAATATTTATTAATAAATGCATTTTGAGAGTTTGAGATTTAACAAGGATAAATAAAGTTAAAAACGAAAGAAGAATAATAAATATCTTTTGGGTGTCACTTAATTACGGATGAAATTCAAAAATAGCCAGATTTACAAGTGGTAATTGATAAATAGCCACAGTTTCAAAGGTAATCGAAATTTAGCCACTTTTCATGTAAAGATAAATCTGAACGAAAACACTGTTCAAAATTCGAAAATTATTCCAGCATAATATACTAGAGTTCCAATATAATATATTGGACTTCAAGCATAATATACTGGAGTTCCAACATAATATACTGGTCCAACATAATATGTTAGAAGTTCATGCACAAGTGCTCCAATCTCCAGTATATTATACTGGAACTTTTCGTATGTTGGAGTTCCAGCATAATATGCTAGAAGTTCATACACATGTGCATCAATCTCCAGTATATTATGCTGAAACTTTCCGTTTGCAGCAAAATAGTGGTTATTTTTCAATGACTTTGCAAACTCTAATTATTTTTCAATTACCAATACGAAAATTGGATAGGCCGTGTTACTTTCACCTTAATTACTAAGCAAAATGATAAATATCTAATTAATAAGCAATTATGGGGAAGGGAAAAAATTTGAAATGTTAGAAGAAGATGACATTTTGAGTTTTTAAATGGAATGGTTTAGAGAGTATAATAAAAGTGGAAAATCAAAAAGATTCAAGCCATTATTAAGCTAATTTACTTAAATAAAAATAAGAGAAAAATGCAAAAAAAAATAAAAAAATAATAAGATCCTCGGTCAAACAGAGGTACCAAGTCACCATGTATATTCCCTCTTTTATATATAGAGAGATATCTTTAAATAGAAACAAAGAAGAGATTATTCTTGGGGGAGTTGTGTGCAGGATTGAACCCACCAATAAACTTATCAATTTTTTTAATTTAATTACATAATTTTTTTTTATTTCTTTAGAAAATAAAGATTTTTTTTTTTTTTTGCAAAACTTATTACTTGAGATATCTCATACAAATATATGTCCACTATTCTTATGTGTTAAAGATGAATGTAATTTTAGATGGTGATTTCTCACGACCCAAAATCCAACTACTCGTGATCGCACCTAACCCAACCCGTCAGGTAAGTTAATTAATAACTATCAAATTTAATAAGATTTATTTAAAAAAGAAATGATAATACAATTGGGGTTATACAAGAATATCCCAAGGACTGGTAGTACAAATTATGGGTTTCTAAGATTTAGAGTTTACAAAGCTAGTATGAAATAAATACATCATCTGTCTAAATGCACATAAACAGATTTTCATAAGTCTAGGGCTACCATGAATAAGAGGCAGTTGTAACTAGAACGCAAGTACGTCTTCAATGCTAGCTTCCGTCATACACAGTAACATCAGCATCCAAAATCTACACGCAAGGTGCAAAAATATAATATGAGTACAGCCGACCTCATGTACTCAATAAGTAACAAACCTAACCTTAGGTAGAAAATAGTGACGAGCTAGGAAAAAGGTCAAAGTCCGACACCAATAACCAGTAACTATTCATAACAATATAATGAAAGTAACACAAGTAATAACTCTACGATAAAAATGCTCATCTCGTTCACAGTTCCAGAAAAATAGTCATCTGCTTTTCAAGTATTACAATTAAACTCAAATCTTTTGCCGCAATCACCAAAAATATGAGTAAGTATGAGAACTGTGATTTTTCTTCCCAAACCTTTTCCACATGTAAATGTGTCATTATCAAATGGAATAAGGAAAGTACATCTCTATGCCTACATGTCAATGTGTATGAGAAGTCATGAATGACGTGATACCGTACAACATGGGGGAAAATGCATCTCTATGTATGTATGTCAAGTGTGCATATGGAATGCGGTACAACATAGCGAATAACCATATATATGCTCTCAGAGTATCAATCCACTCATTCCTCCAAGTCACTCAGTCCTCCCAATCACTCGGCACTCGCACTTGATAAGTATAAATTTTGCCTACTTATTAGATCCTTTTTACTTTTATTTTAGTCTAAAAATATTGAATTGTGTTCCCGAAACTAATTAAATTGTGCACAATTACAGGAATACTGGAAGTTGGGCCCCCGAGATAAAATCTGACTAAAAAAGAGCAGTCTAAGCACAAGGCAATAAAGGATACAGAAGCACACAATGTGCGGTCCGCAGAAGAAATCGCGGACCACGAAATTCCATCTGCGGCCGCAAACAAAGAAGGAACAATTAGCAGGCATTTGTGCAAATTGCGAACCGGACATGAATTGTGCGGCTGCAAAAGCTGGGATAGGAATCAAGATCAGAGAGTATGCAAAAATATCAAGTCCAGAGCCTCAGTGAATTACGGACCGCACAATATTTGTGCGGCCGTACAAGATTTGTGCGGCCGCACAAGACTTGTACGGGGCACAATCTTAATATTGTGGACCGCAGAAAATTTTCTTGCGGTCACAGAATTCTAGCTCCTTCTTGATGGAGAGATTTGCGGACTGCACATGGAATTATACGGCCGCAAAACCTCCCGAGGTGTATTTTTGTACGAGATTTTCAGCCTTGTATAAATAGAAGAGTTTCACAAAATTAGGTCAAGTTTGCACCTCTGCAATTACTTTAGCCGTTTTGCTTTGACATTTTTGGAAGTTTACTTTGCTTTGGTGCATTTTACAATATATTTATACAATTAATTAGTCTTTCTTCTCTATTATCTTCAAACCCAAGTAGAGTAGCTAGATTTTTACTAGGGTTGTGACCCAACCCTAGTGTTTAAACCTTATGGGTATCTAATTTAGTACATGTTTATGATTGGCTTTTTATTATTTAGCTTACTTCATGATTTAATTGTGGAATTAATAGTTTCAAACATTAATTCATGCCTATTTGACTTAGTCTCTACTTGAGAAAGAGAGACCTAGTCTAGGAGAACTTTGCTAACAGGGAATTGGGTCAATCAAGAGATTGATTAACCCAATTAAAGGGTTCAACCTAGAGATAGTAATAACCCGACTTGAGCTTTTATTAGCTTTTTGTGTGATACCCATTTGGTCTTGAGAAAGCCAAATTGGGCAAAATCACTCTCTTACCGAGAGGTATTGAGTGGGCAATTTAGAGTTGATAGTTATAATATATCCCCAATCAATAAAACAAGCATTAAAGTCAATATCTCATCAGGAAAACACCTAGGTAATGGTTACAGCCCTAGGCTTTTTATCAATTTGGAAAAACCTCAAAAACATTTATCTCTAGTATTCTTTCTTTATTTTGAAATCTTTAGAGTAAAATTAGAAATAAAAAATAAATCTTTGTGTGGAAGTGCAATCTAGATAATTCAATCACTCACATTGAAATATATACCCTTAACTCCCATCTTAGCTCCATGTAGATTCGGCCCCGACTCTTAGTTGGGTTTCTAGACCGTTTCATACCTCTTTTGAGGTGTGCATTTGAGCGCAATCATTTTTTAGCGTCGTTGCTGGGGAGTTAAAAATGGTGTTAACTATATATTTGGGTGTGTTTTTGGAGTATCTTCTTTTCCTTCCGTGTTACTAACTTGTTTAAGAAATTGTAAGTACAACCATCGCAAACAACGAGCTCAAAAATATTACTTTGGGGGATGTGGACATTGAGGATGACCAAGTGGATGAGGTTCCTCTTGAACCTCAAGCCAATAGAAGAGGCCGAGTGCCTCATGAAAATGTGTTTGTTCCACTCCCACCTCCACCGCGGGCGGCTCCACACCGAGTGTTACCCAATGAAGGGTATGCAAGTGCAATAGTACCTCCCCGTATTAGTGCGGAAAACTTTCAAATCACCAATGTGATGCTCACTTTGCTAGATCAACGAGGTTTCTTCCCCGGTGCTCCAAGTCAAAATGCATACAAATATTTCAAGGGGTTTGTGGACACTTGTTGGGGGAGCAAACAAACAAATGTCTCCGATAATACATTGAAGCTAAGGCTTTTTCCCTTCTCTCTAAGGGGAAAGCTTTATATTGATTGGAACGTTTGCCAAACTATTTCATTCACACTTAGGATGAGTTGGCAGAAAAGTTTATTTCTATGTTCTTCTCTCCGGGGCATATAGCTACACTTTGGGATGAGATTTTCGCATTCAAGCAAGAGCCAAACGAACCGCTACACGAGATATGGGAACACTATATAACAATGGTTAAGGAATGTCCCAACAACGATATGATGAAGAATATGATTCAACAAACTTTCTATCATAGGATCAACACAACCAACCAATGTCATGAATCAACTTGCCGATGGGAACTTTATGATTGTGCCTTATACTGAGGCGTGTGAGATTTTAGATAAAATGGCGGAAACATCATCGGTGTGGAAATCCCTGGCTAATGTTCCACAAGGTGATCCCAACCCACGTTCACAAAGAGTTGCATGACCATGGGCAAGCCATGGCCGAATTGACTACCACCATGAATCAATTAGCAAAGGCTCAACTTCAACAAGTGCAAAATCCTAAGCAAGTCAATGCCACGGAGGGGATTGACATAACAACAACAACAATCAAGTAAATTGAGGGGGGTAACAATCACGGCGTATGGAACAATAATCTAGGCAATTAGGGGTCGGGTTTTCAAAGACCCCCGATGTATCAACAACTGAACAACTAGTTTCCTTATCCCTCCCATGGTCCTAGTTCCTCCACAAATGAGATGGGGCACGTTGAGAATATGTTTAAGCAAATTATGGAAAAGAATGCCGATTCGGACGCCCAACTTGCCTCACACAACACATCGATCCGCAACTTAGAAGTTCCAATGGGGCAAATCTCTCAAGCTCTAAATTCTCGTCCTAAGGTAGCACTACCAAGTGACAAGGTGGTAAACCCAAAGGGTAGAAACAACATGGGGCATGCCATGGACATTATTACAAGAAGTGGAAGAGGTGGGAATACATCCACCTCAAGTCAAAAGCAACTTGTAGATGATGAGCAAATGGAACAAGAAAAATAGATCCCGAACAATGTGGTGCAAGAAAATGATAAAGTTCGTATTGATATTGATCATAGTGTGGAAGAGACTCAAGAGGAGGTGAACCTGTTTAGGGGTCACATTGTTGACATACCGGAGCCGGTAGTGTAAAGGGCTAAGGCACCATTGCCTAAGCCTCCACCTCCATAGCCTTAAAGGCATGCCAAACAAAATGGCGAGAATCAATTCAAAATTTTCATTCAAATGATGAAGAGTCTCTCAATCAACATGCCATTAGTTGAAGCTTTGGAACAAATACCCGGTTATGCAAAGTTTATGAAGGATCTTGTGATAAATAAGCAGTCAATGAAATTTGAAACTATCAAAGCCACTCATCAAGTGAGTGCAATTGTGCATTCAATGGCGCCTAAGTTGGAAGATCTCGGTGCTTTCACAATTCCTTGTACAATTGGAAGTGCCAAGTCTGCTAAAGCTCTTTGTGATCTTGGGGCAAGTAGCAATTTGATGCCCTATTAAGTTTTAAAGACCTTGGGAATTGGGTAACCAAGACCCACCTCTATGAGATTGTAAATGGACGATCGGACCATGAAGAGACCTTTGGGAGTGATTGAAGATGTCTTGGTTCATGTTGATAAATTCATCTTCCGGTGAATTTTGTCATTCTAGATTGTGAAGTTGATTATGAGGTGTTGATTATTCTTGGAAGACCTTTTATTGCTACAGGGAAGGCTCTTTATGATGTTGAAGTTGGAGAACTTACTTTCCGGGTAGGAGATGAAAAAGTGGTATTCCATGTATGCAAGTCCAAGAGGCAACCAAATAGCAATGAGTGTGTTCTTTTGTGGACTTGGTGAACAATGTTATTGTTAATGATACAAGTGCCACAATCAATGTAGGTGATATGTTGGAGGCTGTCTTTCTCAACTTTGATGATGACGAGATTGATGGCTTCATGGAAGGTGTGAACTCTTTGCAAGGAATGCGGTCGTAACATTACGCACCCCAGAAACTATCTTTGGATCTTAAAAATAGGAAAACTTCTCCTACAAAGCCTTCCATTGAAGAACCTTCTACCTTAGAGTTGAAGCCATTGCCTCTACATCTTCGGTATGAATTTATTGGCTCTTGTTCTACTTTACCGGTTATTCTTTCCTCTTGTTTGACTAACGTGCATGTAGATTCTACATTGGCAGTACTACAAAAGAGAAAGAAGTATATTAGGTGGACGTTGGTAGATATTCGGGGGATAAGACCCGCATTTTACATGCATAGGATTAACTTGGAGGAAGACTCTAAACCATCTATTGAACATCAAAGGAGACTCAATGAGGCTATGCAAGAAATTGTCAAAAAGGAGATTATCAAGTGGTTGGATTTCGGGGTTGTCTACCCCATTTATGATAGTTTGTGGACTTCTCCGGTTCAATGTGTCCCAGAGAAGGGGTCATGACGGTAGTCACCAATGAGAATAATGAGTTAATTCCTACAAGAACGGTGTCCGATTGGAGAGTGTGTATGGACTATCACAAGCTCAATAAAGTCACAAGGAAGGATCATTTTCCATTTCCTTTCTTAGAACAAATGCTTGATAGGTTGGTCGGTTGTGCTTTCTATTGCTTTATTGATGGGTATTCGAGCTATAACCAAATCCTTATTGCTCCAGAGGATCAAGATAAAACAATCTTTACATGTCCCTATGGTACTTTCGCCTTCAAGCGGATGCCATTTGGTTTGTGCAATGCACCGGCGACTTTTCAAAGGTGTATGATGGCTATCTTCACGGACATGGTGGAGGACTACCTTCAAGTTTTCATGGATGACTTCTCGATAGTTGGAGATTCTTTTTATGATTGTGTTGCAAATTTAGATAAAGTGTTGGCAAGATAAGAAGAAACAAATTTGGTGCTAAATTGGGAGAAGTGTCATTTCATGGTCAAGTAAGGCATTGTCATTGGCCACAAAATCTTAAAGAATGGAATTGAAGTTGACATGGCAAAGATTGAGTTTATTTCTAAACTTCCACCTCCAACTTCAGTGAAAGGTGTGCGGAGTTGCTTAGGTCACACGGGGTTTTACCGGCGCTTCATCAAAGATTTCTCTAAGGTGGTGAACCCGTTGTGATAGCTTCTTGAGAAAGATGCTAAGTTTAACTTCAATGATGATTGCATGAGAGCCTTTGAATTGTTATAGTTCAATTTCACAACCACTCCCATCATCACCGCTCCAAATTGGAGTGTCCCTTTTGAACTCATGTGTGATGCTAGTGAAGTAGTGGTTAGGGCTGTTTTAAGGAAACGCATCAACAAGATTTTTCATCCGGTCTACTATGCTAGTAAGACCATGAATGGTGCCCAATTCAACTATACCATTACGGAGAAAGAGCTCACATCCATTGTGTTTGCAATTGAGAAGTTCCGCCCGTACTTCAAGTTCCGCCCGTACTTGAATACCGCCAAAATGATGGAATCGCAAAGAACAATGAGATGCCCCTCACCACCATTTTTGAGATTGATATTTTTGATGTATGGGATATTGACTTCATGGGTCCATTTGTGAGTTCTTGTGAAAATACCTACATCTTGGTCGCAGTTGATTATATGTCTAAATGGGATTGCGCTACCTAACAATGAGGCGAGAAGGGTGGTGGCATTCTTGAAGAAGAATATTTTCACAAGGTTTGGTACTCTGTGGGTTATTATAAGCAATAGGGGGTCACATTTTTGCAAAAAGACTTTTGACACTTTACTTAGCAAGTATGTTGTTACTCATAAAGGCACGACACCCTATCATCCACAAGCTAGCGGTCAAGTGGAAGTCTCCAACCGGGAGATAAAAAATATTTTGTCCAAAACAGTGAATGCTAACCGTACGGATTGGTCCAAGAATCTTGATGATGCATTGTGGGCTTATCGGACGGCTTACAAAACACCTATCTGAATGTCTCCATACCGGTTGGTGTTCGGCAAAGCTTGTCATCCTCCGGTGGAACTAGAGCACATGGCCATGCGGGCTCTAAAGAAGTTGAATCTTGATTGGAATGTAGCCGCTAACTTGAGGGTTGTACATTTGAATGAATTAGATGAGTTCCGGCACCATGCTTATGAAAGTTCGTCCTTGTACAAAGAAAAGATGACATAGCTTCATGAAAAATACATTTGGAACAAAGAGTTCAAGGCGGGCGATCTTGTGTTGCTGTTTAACTCACGGTTGAGGATGTTCCCCAGGAAATTAAAGTCTAAATGGAGTGGCCCTTTTGAAATTGTAGGTGTGATACCTTTTGATGCATTAGACTTGAAGAACAAATACAATGAGGTATTCCGAGTCAATGGTCACGGAGTGAAGCACTATTTGGAAAAGGTTGGAGATGGCCACGTCGTGGCGGTCATTCATTTCAATTGATGGTATTCTGCGTCATGGCGTGACGTTAAATCAGGCGCTTCTTGGGAGGAAATCCATGTTTCCTTTTCTTTTCTTTCTTCTTTTGTAGTTAGGTGTTATTTTTGTACTAACTTGATTTTAAATGTTCTACAGGAATGAGTGTACCTTATAGGAATTGTGGACAGATATGCAACTAAGTATTGGAAGAAAATGCGGACCGCAATTAATTTGTGTGAACCACACAATTTGGAATGCTATCGCAAAAGTGCTCTGCGGCCGCACAATTGTCATGTGGACGCAAAAATGGAAGGTGAAACATGCCAAATCTCCGAAGTTGGTATGTTATAAAAATGATCGATCTGCGGTTGCAACAGCAAATCTTCGGCCGCAACAAGGGATCTACGGTTGCAAACAAAATTCTGCGAGATGCAGATGGAGACCATAATTGAAGCCTTAAGTAACAGAGTGCGAACTGCACATAAAATTGTGTGGCCGCACTCGCCCCTCTTTCCCTTAGCAACATCAAGAGTATAAATAGAGGGCTAGGGATATTGTTACTCATTTGCCTATCTAAGCAAAATCACAGTAATCTTTTGAAGTTTCCTATTGAGTCTACCTGTGCATTCATACATCATCATTGATCATTCACTAAACACACTCATTCATTTGGTATGGTTCATAATCTTGTTAATCTTTTTTTCTTTTAATTTATAGATTTTTAGTCAATTTTAGGCCATTTGTCAATAGAATTCAATTGTATACACTTGTGGGGATATATCTGTAGTTGGTCAACTAGTACACGCTTTATGGGAATGGGTAAATGTATTCTTATGTTTTTATGATGTTACCATGTCAAATCTGCACAAAAATTGCAAACCCTAGAAATGACTGTTCGTATATTTTGAATTCTGCGGTCGAACCTGAAATTGTGCGGTCCGCAAAAGTTAACTATAGTCAGCTTAGTTAAGACTGAGTCTGCGGCCGTAATAAAAATTGTACGAACCGCAAAAATCCCATTGCAATCGCAGAAATGCCCTTGTCCTGTCATCAGAGAGTTTATAAATTTGTAACTCAAATGTGTGGCTGCAAGACAAATTGTGCGGACCGTAGAAAACATGTTGCGGCTGCACATCAGCCATCTCTCTATCATCCGAGAGTTGGCATAATTCTAGTATTTTATTTGCGGCTGCAAGGAAATATTTGCGGACCGTACTTTACATCTGCAGCCGTAAGAGAGAATTGTGCGATCCGTAAGGCCTCATCTACGGCCACAAAGAAATATGTGTGGACTGCAGATCCTCATTCTGCGAGCATGATTTAATTGTGACCTTCACTGTGTTTTATGGTGTTTTCTTGTAAATCGACTGTGTCTGATTCAACATTGAATTGCCACTAAAGACTGCGTCTACTTGATAGAGATAATAGTTCGATCGAGAGGCAGAGGTGATACTACTAACGGAAGGGGTGAACCTTCTAAGGGTCGAGGCAAGAGTGCCTTATCCCTCGGCCAACAAAGAACAATCGCAAAGAAACCAACAGTCGGGAGAGGGAGAGGTATAGATCTATCTGAGATGAGTTCATATGCCCCGTCTAGGGATATATCATAGGGAAACTCAGCCTCTGTTCAGGAACAACCGGTAGTACAGTCCAGATCGTTAAAGAGATTTCAACTAAAGGACGAGCCGTCATCATCACACAACACTTCTGAGGGTTCGAAAAGTGTTAGTCAGGCTTCTGAGCCATCCACTACACCTGTCTCTGAGGCACCAATTACATCAATTCATGACATCCCCGATGATGACAGAGGGGGAGATGCTACAGTTGCCGGCCTTGAAAGGACGAAGAAGAAAGATGTTTGGGATGTCTGGTTTTTCAACTTGGCCGCCTTCACCAGCTTCCGTCAATGGTGGCCAGTGAGGTCGCTTACTCTTGATCGGCAGTTTCAGTTGAACGATCCGTAGGAATATAACCCGGCAGTGCTGAGGCATTTCAAGTAACGCAAGAGTGTGGTGGATGCCAAAGAATATCATGTCCGGGAATTCTACGCCAATGTGGCACATATCAAGAAGGGGACAAAGGTAAACAAAATGTGCAACCCTAAAGTGAGATTTGATCAAATTACTCTCAACACATACTTAGATTTTAAAGAAGTCGAGCCGGAGGAATACTTGGAGAAGTATGTAATGGGAGATTACGCCCGGCCTTGGTTAGTAGAGATTCTGGCAGCTCCTGGGCCACCACCGCCATGGATCACATCAGGGGTTCGTATTCATAGAAGTATTCTCGGCTTTGAGGCAAAGGGGTGGCAAAACTTTATCTGTAACAGACTGGACCCGAGCCAGAGTGAGATCTATCTCCCGATTCCTCGGTCAGTTCTAGTTGCTTCTATTATGGCCGGGTACCCTATCAATGTAGGTGTCATGATGTCAGCCAACATCTCAGTGATTGCTCGGCAAGATGACTCGTCCTACCTATATCCCAACACTATTACAGAGTATCTCACTGATACGAGGATAGAGCCGAGGGATTATGATACAAAGGTGCGGCCAAAGAAGCCTTTCTCATGGTACTCACTGATGGATGCGAACAACCCTAAGACAAAAGGTCAGCCGTCTACCACCACAAGCCAGTCTGATAAGCCAGCGACGGTAGTTGCGGATGCAGTTGATGTTCCATCTACTTCGGCCGAGACTTCCTCTAGTTCCATAGCTATGACTTCACTATCATCTTCAGTTCCTACTGCAGTTCATGTCACATGTTCCACCTCGTCTTTGAAGTTAATGCCCATGCCTACTGCCACTTTCTGTATTGCGAGTCTCCCAGAAATTGGCGAGCCTCAACAACTGGATGCTGACAACCAATGTAAAGTTGTCTGACATATCCAGTACTGTTGCAGCACAGTCTTCAATTCAGGAACCCCAGATTCCCCCGACAGTTAAGGAGACATTGAAGAAGCTCCTAGAGAACCAGAACACCGTTGGGAAAAGAAGTAAAGAAGATGAGAAAGTCCCAGGCCAGTAAGAAGTCAGTGGACATGCTCCAGAGGCAGGTGACCAAGCTTTTTGCAGCCGAAGATATCCCTTTTGACATACTGATTGACCCACACCCTTCAGACCCAGATCCTGCAGCACTATCAACACCGGTGGCACCAGCTGGACAGTATGAGGAGCCAGACTCTGCTGCCGACACTGTCGAGGCAGTGCGTCATATGTTCACCTACCCAGTCGCTCCTAGAGTTGAGGATGATAAGATCCAGTTGGATGATACTGAGGGCGGTGACATTGATGTGGGCACAGAGATTTCCAAGGAGCCATAAGGAGTTTTCTTCACTTTTCCCCCTCTTTTACTCTTATTTTGTTAAGCATTGAGGACAATGCTTATTTTTATTCGGAGGGGGTGGAGTTTATTTTGATGCTATTTGGTACATTCTAAGACAATTGGCCTGTAATAACCTGATATTATTTTCTTTCTATTTCTTATTTTGTATATATTCCCTCTTTTTTCTCTCGTTATGTATATTCAGTAGTTTTTGTTTAATTGGCTTCTTTATTTTTGTTCCATTATTAATTCATAGTTTGAGTTAGTATCTTCTTTATTTTCTTTAGTAGATTCTTTTTTTGTTTTAGTAAACAATAAGCCTTTGGTTTTTTTAGTGCCACGATTCTTTCCAAAGGTAGTTGTTGTGTGAACCGGGTGACTCGTCTCAACAATGGATAGCGTGACAACCTTCTTAAAGGAATGAGTCCGTTTTTGGTGTTTAGGTAATAATAGTAGTAGTAATGAATAAAAAGACCTAATTGAGTCATGCTCGAATAGTCAGACGTGCGTCAATTGGTACTAACACACTTAACTACGTGCTTATGGTTAAAAATAAGGTTTCTGACAGAAATAGCTTTAGTTAGTGACTTTGTAACTCTTGATTTGACTTTGGCGACCATCGAGTGGGCCCTCGACTATGTCCTCGTTAACAATTCAGTTATGTGAGAGGTGAGATGCTTTGTTGCTAGTCCAAGTACCTATGTGAAAGGTCTAGAACTTGCCCTGAATGTATTTCAAGGAGAAATCCTAAGTTTTACTTGGCTTGAGAAGTGATTGTAGGCTTTTCTTGGCCCGTTTGAGTTTTCTAGTGCCCACCAATATTGTGATCCCTAGTCAACCCCGTTGAGACTCAAGCCTTTCTCATTTGACAACCATGTTACAAGCCTTTACTTGTTAGATCGTGACCCTCTCTTGTCACTCCGAGCTTTCCTTAACACTCTTGTGAAATAATTGGCTAAACTCGTAAATTTGGGGGAGAGACGAGGAGCTTGAAAAAGGTATCAAGGCACAAAAAGAGAAAATAAGTGATGAGAAGAAAAGGCAAGAAAAGAAAAGAACAAAAGGAAAAATACAAAATAATGAATAAGTGGAAGAGTTGAAGGGATTCAAAGAGAGGTAATGATCCCAAACATGATAAAATCAAAGAGTGAGAAAATGAATGAAATGATCAAGAAAGAGTGATGTTAAGTCTCTCTAGATTCCCAAGGAAATGAAAGTGCCTCAAAGAATTGGCAAAGTGTGAGCTGAAAAATGAAAAATGGAGTGCTTAAGAAAAGGTGTAACCACTCACCCATATTGTATCCAACCCTAATACAAAAGCTTTCATTACATCCCGAAAGACGTCCTATTTGATTTCGAGATGACTGAGCCTACATTAGTGGCGATCTACATGAGGGGCAAGCCTATGGTACTTGAAGTCGTACTTGCGACATTCTCTCGAGAGAGATGAGTGAACCTTTCATAAATGTTTGGATTGAGTGCTAAAATTCTTAAGTGAGTCAAGCAACCAGAAAGTAAAAGAGGAAGAGTTTGGAGTTCACCATGACCTACATGATAGAGAAAGAGTCCTTGATGGGTTAAGTCAACTTTTGATGCTCAAATGTCACTTTAGAACTATATGTGCATAAATATTTAACTTGTCACCTTTGTCACGACCCCAATTTTCCTCCGTAGGTAAACCTAACAATTTGCGGAATAAGTGGATAATGAACTAAACTCCAATATCAACACATTATATATAAATATAAAACTGTAAATCCATAATTACAACTCCAAGAACCCGGTAGAAATAAGTCACAAACTTTTAAGAGAAAATACTAAGTTTTTCTATACATCCAAGTCTAAAGAGAATAAGAGAAGAAACATAATAAGAATAAAGAGGGACTCCGAGGTCTACCGATGCTGGCAGATATACCTTGAAGTCTTCACGTACAATCCAGCTCACTAGTATCTGGCTTGGTAGGAAGAACCTGGATCTGCACAAAAAGATATGCAGAGTGTAGTATGAGTAAACCACAACGGTACCCAGTAAGTGTCAAGCCTAACCTCAGTAAAGTAGTAACGAGGTCAGTTCAGGGCCCTACTGGTTTAAAAGAAAAGGAAGGAAGAAGATATAATAATATTTGAAATAACTGAGAACTTATATAACGAGAAACTTCAGAAAATAACAGCTCAGCACTTAGAAGTAAACAACAGGGGCGCTCCCGAGGTACCACCTCGTAGTCCCAAATGTAAATATGCAAGACAGGGGGATCTCCCGAGGAACCACCTCGTAGTCCCAAAGTAAATATGCAGTACAGGGGATCTCCCGAGGAACCGCCTCGTAGTCCCAAAGTAAATATGAAATACAAGGGGATCTCCCGAGTAAACTCCCCGTAGTCCTAAAGTAAATATGCAAGACAGGTGGATCTCCCGAGGAACCGCCTCATAGTCCTGAATTAAATATGCAGTACATGGGGATCTCCCGAGTAAACGCTTTGTAGTCCCAAAGTAAATATGAAAGACATGGGGATCTCCCGAGAAACCGCCTCATAGTCCCAAAGCAAATATGTAGTATAGGGGGATCTCCCAAGTAAACTCCTCGTAGCCCCAAAGTAAATATGCAGCAGATAACCAAAGGAACAACGAATTTACAGCAAGAAATCTTACAGTTAAAGATTTAATTCAAATCAAGGGAAGCAAGTAACTCAACTAGCATGTTGCACAAATTGCAAGTAAGAGTTATGGCACGTAGACATGCGATGCTAGGCTAAACATGATCACTACATATGCTAAGGCAACTCAGTTAAGCAATTTAAAAGAAGACAACTCAGCAAGAACCGAAATTTCCACAATTAGACCGTGTACGTACTCGTCACCTCGCATACACGGTGCTCACATATCACAAATTGTTACAACAGTAACAAATCCTAAGGGAATTTCCCCCACGCAAAGTTAGACAAGTCACTTACCACAAATCTCGCTCAATCAATCGATAAGGATGTCTTTTCATTGATTTTTCGACTCTAAATGGCCCAAATCTAGCCAAAAACAATTACATATTATGAATACAACTACAAGAAACTAATTTAAATAATGAAACTACGACTTTAGCAAAGAATCGAAAATTCGGCCCAAAAGGTCGACCCAGACCCAAATCCCAAACCTTAAACTCCCACATTCCACCTTAAACACACACTAACTAGGTGGGGAAATCAATGGGGAAACACGATTATTGATCAAAAATAAGCACAAGATATTTACCTCAAGAAATCCCTCGGAAATGCTCTCAAATATCGCCAAGACTCGAGCTCAAAATGTTGAAATGAGACAACATTCACGAACCCTTGCATTTAAGTGTTCTGTCCAGCACTTCCGCTTCTGCGGAACCTTAGCCGCATCTACGCCGTCGCAGAAGTGACAACTTATTCGCTTCTGTAGTTACCCTCGCACATGCAGTTTCCTCATCCGCTTCTACGGGCTCCCATCCACTTCTGCGGTCCCAGTTGCCTTGCCCATTTCCGCTTCTGTGGTTCAGGATCGTTTCTGTGGGTGTGCATCTGCGCATACACGTCCGCTTCTATGGACAGGCCTCCCAAGCACTCATCCGCTTCTGCGATCACTCTTCCGCAGGAGCGACTCCGCTTTTACGGTCTTCACATCGCATCTGCGACCACTGACCAAGTCCCCCAGGAACGCACCTGCACCCAATTGCTCACTTCTGCGGGCTCGCACCTGCGGTCTAACTTGCACAGGTGTGATTACTCCAAAACTGGTGCCTTCACCCATTCACACAAGGCCAAATTTGATCTATTAACCATTCGGAATCTACCCGAGGCCCCCGGGACCTCAACCAAACTTATCAACAAGTCCTAAAACATCATACGGACTTAGTCGAGCCTCTAGATCACCCCAAACAATGCTAAAAATACGGATTGCACATCGATTCAAGCCTAATAAACTTTAAAACTTCAAAATTCTACATTCGACGTTGAAATCTATCAGATTAAGTCCGATTGACCTCAAATTTTGCACACGAGTCATATTTGACATTACGGACCTACTCCAACTTCCGAAATCGAAATCCGACCGCGATATCAAAAAGTCCACTACCGGGCAAACTTTCCATCAATCATCCCATTTTCCAACTTTCTCCAATTGATACTAAAATGACCTACGGACCTCCGATTCAACATATGAACACACTCTTAAGACCATAATTACCCTACGGAGATATAGGAACCGTCAAAACTCTATTCCGAGGTCGTCTTCATGTACTTCAAACTATGGTAAATACTTAGAACTTAAACTTCCATTTTAGGGACTATGTGTCATATTTCACTCCGAAACCAAAAATAAATCCTCCCAGCAAGTCAGATAACCATAAAATGAAATATAGGGAGCAATAAATAGGGGTTCGGGGCTAATACTCTCAAAACGACCAGTTATTACAACCTTGTTGATAATATATAGGTAGTGTGGGTAATTGTTGGTCCTAATTGATGTGTGGATGGCTCACCTTCGACTCGCTGAAATGATCCTTAACTTTTGGATGTGGGAACTAATTTATTTGTTTTAGGACAAGCAAAGACTTAAGTTTGGGGGAATTGATAAGTGGGGATTTTGACTACTTATTAGCACCTTTTTACTGTTGTTTTAGTCTAAAAGCATTGAATTGTGTTCCCGAAACTAATGAAGATTGCAAATTTGCAGGAATGCTGGAAGTTGGGACCCCGAGATGAAATACGACTCAAAAAATAGCAGTCTAAGCACAAGGAAATAAAGAGCACAAAAGCACACAATGTGTGGTGCGTAGAAGGAATTCTGCGGTCGTAGAAGAAATCGCGGACCGTAGAATTCCATCTGTAGCCGCAAACAAAGAGGAAACAATTAGCAGGCATTTGCTCAAATTGCGGACCGCACATGAATTGTGCGGCTCCAAAGCTGGGCTAGGAGTCAAGTCAGAGAGTGCAAAAAGATCAAGTCTAGAGCCTCAGTGAATTGCGGACCGCACAAGATCTGTGCGGACGCAGAAAATTGCCTTGTGGCCACAATTTTAATATTGCGGATAGCAGAAGATTATCTTGGGGACGCAATTCTAAATGTGCGGACCATAGAAACTTTGCCCCGCATTCACAGTTCAGAATTATGCAACCGCAGAACTCCAGCTCTTGCCAGATGAAGAGATATGCGGACCGCACATGAAATTGCGCGGCCGCAGAACCTCCCAAGGGTTGTCCGAGATTTTCAGTCTTGTATAAATAGACGAGTTTCACAAAATAAGGTCAAGTTTGAACCTCTGCGATTACTGTAGCCATTTTTCTTTGATATTTTTGTAAGTTTACTTTGCTTTGGTGTATTTTACAATATATTTAATCATTTTAATCTTTCATTATGAGTTTGATTAATCTTGCTTTTCTATTATCTTCAAACCCAAGTATGAGTAGCTAGATTTTTACTAGGATTGTGACTCGACCCTAGTGTGTAAACCTTATGGGCATCTAATTTAGTGCTTATTTATGATTGGGTATTTATTATTTAGCTTAGTTCTTGCTTTAATTGTGGAATTAATGGTTGCGGACATTAATTCATGCCTATTTGACTTAGTCTTTACTTGAAAAAGAGAGACATAGTCTAGGATAACTTAGCTAACAAGGAATTGGGTCAATCAAGAGATTGATTAGCCAATTAAAGGGTTCAACCTAGAGATAGTAATAACCCGACTTCAGCTTTTATTAACTATTTTGTGTGATACCCATTTGGTCTTGAGAAAGTCAAATTGGGCAAAACCGCTCTCTCACCGAGAGGTATTGAGTGGGAAATTTAGAGTTGATGGCTATAATACGCCCTAATCAATAAAATAAGCATTAATGTCTTTATCCCACCAGGAAAACACCTAGGTAATGGTCACAGCCCTAGGCTTATTATCAATATGGAAAAACCTCAAAAACAATTATCTCTAGTCATCTTTCTTTATTTTGCAATCTTTAGAGTAAAATTAGAAATAGAAAATAAATCTTTGTGTGGAAGTGCAATCTAGATAATGCAATCACTCACATTGAAATATATACCCCTAACTCCCATCTTAGCTCCCTATGAATTAGACCCCGACTCTTAGTTGGGTAGCTATTATTGCACACGCCCGCTCATACCTCTTTTGAGGTGTGCATTTGGAAGCGATCAGCGCTCGACACTCACACTCGCACTCAATAGGTACATGCGCTCATTTTGGATGTGAAGACTCCGGAGAGGCTCCTTCAGCCCAAGTGCTATAATGATCCAATCATGGCATGAATCTGCACGGACAACTTATGTGTTGCACAGACAAATCATGTGCCATAGTATCAATATTTGTATCCGCACAGATAACTCACATGCTGGACAGACAACTAATGTGCCATAGTATCAATATCTGGATCCGCACAGACAACTCACGTGCTATAGTATCAATAACCACACAATCACACCCTCAACCTCACTCAGTCACCAATCTCTCCAGTCTCTCGGGCTCACAATGTCATGAAAGTAGCCCAAAACGATGATATGATGTATCAATAAATAACAACAGAGACTGATATGTGATATGAACTAAATGTATATGACTGAGTATGGAATTACAATTTAACATATAACTCGACAGCAGAAATGACCTCAGTGGGTCCCAATAATACCAGCATTTTCCTAAGCATGATTTCTAATATGAGTCACATCTTAGTTTCTCTAACAAATGAAAAATACATGAAAAAATACAAGTTAATTGACTACATAGCTCTACGAAAATCGACTGAGTCTCAATATCTATGGAGCACGCCCACACCCCCGTCACCTAGCACGTGTGTCATCTCCAAACAAATCATACAACACGTATAATCAGGGTTCATACCCTCAGCTCCAAGTATAGAAGTGTTACTTACCTCGAATAAGCCAAATTCAATACCGAGCAAGCCAAGCGATGCTCCAAAAATGTCATCCCACACGTACCGGCCTCCGAACGGCTCGAAACTAGCCAAAAGCAACTCAAATACATCAAATAATGCCAAAGAAAACAAACCTAATCGATAAAGGTCAAATCTTTCATAGAAATCCCAAAATCAACCCAAAAGTCCAACCTGGGACCGCGCCTCGAAACTCGACGAAACTTATTAAATCCAACAACCAATTCAATTATGAGTCCAACTATACTAGTTTTACTCAATTCCGACTCTAAATCGATGTTCAAAACTCAAAAATTAGTTTTATGAAATTTTAGACAAAAACCAAAAAATTGCTCTCTAAAATTAATAATCCAAATGCCAAAATTGAAGATAGATTATGAAATATAACCAAAACCGAGTATAGAACACTTACCCCAATCCTTGTGATGAAATTTGCCTCCAAAATTGCTCAATTCCGAAGTCTATAGGTCAATATGTTATAAAAATGGCCAACCCTCGAACTTAAAGCATTTTGCCAAGTGTTTTCCGCATTTGCGGACAGTAGGTCGCACTTGCGACCTTCGCTTCTGCGAACAAAGTTACGCACCTGCGAGACAGCCTTGGCCACTAGTGGCCGCTTCTGCGATGACGAGGGTCGCATCTGCGATCGCGCTTTTGTGCCTGTAGAACTGCTTTTGTGAAGCCTCCCCAACCAGCTTTCTCCAGGTCACTTCTGCGACCAGCTTCATGCTTCTGCGAGCACGCACATGCGGTCCCTCATATACAGGTACGAAGACATCTGTAACCAAAAGGCTCCAAATGATTTGAACCCATCTGAAACTCACCTAAACCCCTCGGGACCCTGTCTGAATATAACAACAAGTTCCGTAAGATAACACGAACCTACTCGAGGCCTCAAATCTCACATAATAACATCGAAATGATGAATCACATCTCAAATCAAACTTAAATGAACTTTAAAATTTCAACTTCCAAAACTCGCACCGAAACATTGAAAATCAACTCGGAAGGAACTCAAATTTTGCACACAAGTCTCAAATGACATAACGAAGCTATTCCAATTCTCGGTACCACAATACGAACCCCATAACATCAAAGTCAACTCTCGGTCACACTTTTGAACTTTCCAAGCCTTCAAATTTCTAATTTTTGCAATGACATGCATTCTTCCAAATTGATTTTGAATAACCCAAAAACCAAAACCAATGATTCACACAAGTCATAATACATCATACGCAGCTACTCATGCCTTCAAACCACCGAGCGAAGTGCAAATTCTCAAAACGACCGGTCAGGTCGCTATATCCTCCCCCCACTTAAACATATATTCATCCTCGAACGTGCCAAGAGTCGTTCCAAAGCCATCAAACCGTTGTCTATCCTTACCATGTACATACCCGGGGATGATCCCATGTCACCCTATTCCATCTAAGTCCAACAATACAGCATCACTGAAAATCATTACTTCAACCTTAGCCCGTAAACCACGGAATCCAACTTCCAACATCTGAAATTCCTACCAGCACCGAACCTCGCATGTACACACTGTATAAGTTTGAACAAGATGTATCAAGCCATAACCATAACCCAAGATATAATCACATGACATGCCGCATAACTCGCGTACTTGTAGCAATAACTTCTGACCACAACAACTACTCAAAACAAACCAGGTACCGGTAATTATAAACCTCATAGAAAACAAAACCTCGCTCTAAAACCTTCGTACATTGCCGGTGATTAAATAAACACGCAGAAACTCATAACCACTCATTAGATCAACAAGCTATGGAGCTTCATCACTATCGAGAAGAACTATAGCCAATTTCTAAGCCGATCAATGGCATTTCCCTTTCAAATATACCACAATCAAATCAGATAGCACCCATTCTAGGTACGGCGACCTTCACTTATCAAATACAAGCTACTCTACTGACACGCCACACCAATACTACACAGAGCCACAAATCGTGCAACCCGTGCACCAATATGCAACAATTCAATGTACTCAATCATGGAAAATAACTCGAATGAGAGAACTGTCCTGCAAGTTCAACAAGTACCACCACAATGCAATGCTAAGAACCCATCACACACAGTAGAACCCAAAACACACGAATCTATCACAAAGGATAATATCCCATCATAACCCAGTTGCAATGCGTGACCCCATCCAAACACTGGTCCACATGAAATACCTCAAGCCACAATGCTCAAAATCAACAATCACATGCAATTTGATGCCTAGTACCAAAATTACATGACCATAACCACTGAGAAGCAAACAACACCATACATCATAACCGGAAAAAGGCCATAACTGAGGCACAATTAAACATTCCGCACCCCAATAACCATTCCGCTTGAATTGCGCTATAAGGCCTAAATAGAACCGCACCATATGTGCATATAACCAACAAATCATAACCCATCGTAGCATAGAGGAGTAACACATAGATAATATTAGAACACGAATAATCTCAACTCTTACAGAATGGCACATCCCTCATCAATAGAAGTACGGAGTCAACCAATCCGACCCAGTGTAGAATACACATCCTCATTAGGCCTACCAATAGGCCCCTAAATCAACTCTGGTCACCCACAAATAGATAAATAACCCTCTGAAAGTCCATAATGACTGAAACATAACACATACTATTCTCTGGATAGCTTTGACCACATTTTTCACAGTCCACAACCACAAAACAATCTACTCCTGAGAACTCACAGTCTCCAAATCCATAGAGCACACGAATCACTCTATCTAATCCCAACTCCATCGCCTGAATGTATAATACATCTCTCATACACGATCCTTCCACGAGGAATACTTTGATAATTCTTCCGTGCCATATAGCAAAATCTGAATATCAGCAGTATATCAACCAGGCGAGTACATCAACACCAATGAAGCACTTGTAAGTCAAAACACAATGCGCCTTCTTAAATGCGCACCCATCTCAGGGAATACCAAGTAGTAACAGCATTCATCTATATATTTGAAACTGTCCATGTTGTCTAAGAATTCATGACCTTCCCTTCAAAACTGAATCGTGACCTTGCACATGCAATCTCAATCCTACACAACATACCACATCTATTGTGCCATCATATGAACAGTACGAGAATCTCATAATCAACTCTGAGTCAACATCAGAATACATTGTCAATTAGGAAAAACCTTCCATTTGATATCATCCAAGATAAAATCACAACACGCAACATGCTCCCCACGCCAACAGGAAATATACACCTCGAATTGTGGTAGAAACTATTGGGAACACTTTGACATCCATTTGCACATATTCACGCCATCAGAATAGAATATATCTAACTCAACCAAGTTGCGCGGGTCGCCAAACCTAAGAGTATTGACACCAAAACATCTGTAGAGCCTCACCATATTATAAGTACCCAAAGAACCGATCATATCCATTACCGTACTGATCCAACCTACTACCAAGCTGTCCTATTTTCTCTGAGTTCCTTCCGAATTATCCTCAAGTTAACAATCCTCCATGCCATAATACCATAATATTCAAACAAAACTCACCCTACTAGATCCTAGAATAAAACCGCACCGCCCTAAGGCCCATAAGCCGTTGTATTCCCTCTTAAGCGCCCCAAAAGTACCACAATCGAGACACCCACTCCGAAGAGACCTTATATGAACCTGAAACTATTTCATTTACCTTCCTGATACTAAAATGTAGAATTCATAGTGATACAGAAATACCGCAAGTCCTGACACCATTTGACGCAAATCTCGAAGTCTAGCCATATACAAATCCGAATAAATTCTCAATTGCTATATATAATTCTTGAATCCATTAGATCCTTCTCGAGAGTCATCTACTCTGCTCAAATCTCGACTGCACCACCCTAACGGGCCGAACGACATGGGCCTCATTAGCACAACAACACCCAAAGAAGTAATCTCTCCTTAACATAACCGAGCAAATCCCTACTCCAATGCGCACTACATCCATCACAAATAACAACTCCAATCATTCCATGATTTCCATATACCCATAAAGTGCAATATAATCCGTATTCAGAAATTCCCTTACTCGAGTCATCCTCGATCTCAACCTTTGCAAGTCATAACAGATCCACAAGTATGCCTCAGACCAAAACCAAAACAACAAGTAACCACGCAATCAGATCGTCGACAACGGACTTTTCCACTTAGCTCAATGCCATAGAATAGAACATATGATAACTCACCATACCCATACTCTATTACTATCATAATCCCGTACCGAATTTCAACTCAATCCTTCATAAGCTCATGTAACATAAACCATCTAATACCTCAAATAATCTATAAATCTAGCATTCATCTTCGTGACGGTCAGGTCAACTATTACAACTGATCCAACTCAAATCGCACAAATATGACCCACTGATAGGAAAAACAAGCCTCCACATAACATCATAAGGATCACACATCCGTAAATTACCTCACAGGTGATAACCCACCTGCTTAGTCTCCAACTGACGTCTCACTATACCCTTTCACAGCCATGACTAATACGTAGTCCCTTAATCTTCCCGAGTCTAAACTCATCAATTCGTTCTGCAAATAAACAACATGAAAGATTCCGCATTACGATCATAACTCGAGACTATACAACACATTAAGACAGAAATCAAGCACCCAATATTCCTTTTTACATCTCAAGCAAACTATTCTCATCACGTTCAAACCATCTGAACACGTCCCTCAGTCACATCACACTTCATCACATAGCCATCCAAACACTCATCGAGCCCCAAATTTCACTCATAGGGACACTACCGGACATATATGTCCAAAATCATATACTCACACAACTGAAACTATCGAGCCTAAGTTGTGGTCTAAACCTGGCCTCAAGTCCTCCAGACTGGCCCCATCACCAAAACACAGAAAACATATGCCGCACCTCATCCATGGGATCCACAAGTCGTCGATGCACAGTTGATACCGAACGCTCACATGCGCATACGAATGCGTGGAAGGAATTAAAAGAGTTACGCTTCAAGATGAATCAATACCGCATGATAAGGAAATAAAGATGGGAAGTTTATCCTAAATGTCTTGTAGCCTCTCGAAGATAGGTATGAACGTCATCATACCGATCCGCAAGACTCTACTAGACACTTACTCATGACTTGTAGAACCTATGAACCTAGAGCTCCGATACCAACTTGTCATGACCCAAAATCCAACTAGCGTGATGGTACCTAACCCAACCCGTTAGGTAAGCCAATTAACAACTATCAAATTTAATGAGATTTATTAAGAAAAGAAATGATAATACAAATGCGGTTATACCAGAATATACCAAGGACTGGTAGTACAAATAATGAGCTTCTAAGATTTAGAGTTTACAAAGCTAGTATGAAATCAATAAATCATCTGTCTGAATGTACATAAACAAATTTCATAAGTCTAGGGCTACCATGAAGAAGAGGTAGCTGTAACTGGAACGCAAGTACGTCTTCAATGCTAGCTTTCATCATACACAGCAACATCAACGTCCAAAATCTGCATGCAAGGTGTAGAAGTGTAGTATGAGTACAACTGACCCCATGTACTCCATAAGTAACAAACCTAACCTTAGGTTAAAAGTAGTGACGAGCTAAAACAAAGGTCGGAGTCCGACACCAATAACCAGTAACAGTTCATAACAATATAATGAAAGTAACATAAGTAATAACTCTACGATAAAATGCTCATCTCATTCACAGTTCCGGAAAAATAGTCATTTGCTTTTCATGTATAACAATAAAACTCAAATCTTTTGCCTTTATTACTAAAAATATGAGTAAGTCTGAAAATTGTGATTTCTCTTCCCAAAACATTTCCACAGGTAAATGTTTCATTATCAAATGGCATGAGGAAAGTATATCTCTATGCCTACAAGTTAATGTGTATAAGAAGTCATGAATGACGTGATACCGTACGGCATGAGGAAAAATGCATCTCTTTGCTTGTATGTCAAGTGTGCATGTCGAATGTAGTACAACATAGTGAATAACCATATGCATACTCTCAGAGTATCAATCCACCCAGTCCTACCAGTCACTCAGTCCTCCTAGTCACTCTGTCCTCCCAATCACTCACACTCACACTCAATAGGTACCTGCGCTCACCGTGGCCGTGCAGACTCCGGAGGGGCTCCTTTAGCCCAAGCGCTATAATGACCCACTCATGGCATGAATCCGCACGGATAACTCACGTGTTGCACGGACAACTCATGTTCCATAGTATCAATATCTAGATCTGCACGGACAACTCGCGTGTTGCACTGACAACTCACGTGCAATAGTATCAATATCTGGATCCGCACGGATATCTCACATGCTGCACAGACAACTCACGTACTGCATGGACAACTCACATGTTGTACAGACAACTCACGTGCTATAGTATCAATAACCTCACAATCAGTCCCTTGGCCTCACGCATTCATCAAACTCTCCAGTCTCTCGGGCTCACAATGTCATGAAACTAGCCCAAAATAATAATATGATGTATTAATAAATAACAACAGAAACTGAGATATGATATGCAGTGAATGTATATGACTGAGTACGAAATTAATATTTAATACATAACTCAACAGTAGAAATGACCTCAGTGGGTCCCAATAATACCAGCATTTGCCTAAGCATGATTTCTAACATGAGCCACAACTCAGTTTCTCTAACACATAAAAGATACATGGAAGAATACAAGTTAATTGACTAAATATCTCTACGGAATCAACTAAGTCTCAATTTCTACGGTGCATGCCCACACGCCCGTCACCTAGCATGTGCGTCACCTCCGAACAATTCACATAACATATATAATCATGGTTCATACCCTCAGCTCAAAGATTAGAGATGTTGCTTACCTCGAACAAGCCGAATCCAATGTCGAGCAAGCTAAACAATGCTCCCGAAATTCCATTCTGCGCGTATCAACTTCCGAATGGCTCAAATCTAGTCANGCATGAGGAAAGTATATCTCTATGCCTACAAGTTAATGTGTATAAGAAGTCATGAATGACGTGATACCGTACGGCATGAGGAAAAATGCATCTCTTTGCTTGTATGTCAAGTGTGCATGTCGAATGTAGTACAACATAGTGAATAACCATATGCATACTCTCAGAGTATCAATCCACCCAGTCCTACCAGTCACTCAGTCCTCCTAGTCACTCTGTCCTCCCAATCACTCACACTCACACTCAATAGGTACCTGCGCTCACCGTGGCCGTGCAGACTCCGGAGGGGCTCCTTTAGCCCAAGCGCTATAATGACCCACTCATGGCATGAATCCGCACGGATAACTCACGTGTTGCACGGACAACTCATGTTCCATAGTATCAATATCTAGATCTGCACGGACAACTCGCGTGTTGCACTGACAACTCACGTGCAATAGTATCAATATCTGGATCCGCACGGATATCTCACATGCTGCACAGACAACTCACGTACTGCATGGACAACTCACATGTTGTACAGACAACTCACGTGCTATAGTATCAATAACCTCACAATCAGTCCCTTGGCCTCACGCATTCATCAAACTCTCCAGTCTCTCGGGCTCACAATGTCATGAAACTAGCCCAAAATAATAATATGATGTATTAATAAATAACAACAGAAACTGAGATATGATATGCAGTGAATGTATATGACTGAGTACGAAATTAATATTTAATACATAACTCAACAGTAGAAATGACCTCAGTGGGTCCCAATAATACCAGCATTTGCCTAAGCATGATTTCTAACATGAGCCACAACTCAGTTTCTCTAACACATAAAAAAATACAAGTTAATTGACTACATAGCTCTACTTATATCGACTGAGTCTCAATATCTACGGTGCACACCCACACGCCCGTCACCTAGCATATGCGTCACCTCCAAACAAATCATTTAACACGTATAATCAGGGTTCATAACCTCAGCTCCAAGTTTAGAAGTGTTACTTACCTCGAACATGCCAAATTCAATACCAAGCAAGCCAAGCGATGCTCCAAAAATTCCATACCATGCGTACCGACCTCTGAACGGCTCGAAATAGCCAAAAGCAACTCAAATACATGAAATAATACCAAAGGAAACAAACTCAACCGATAAAGGTCGAATCTTTAATCAAAATCAACCCAAAAGTCCAACCCAGGCTCGCGCCTCAGAAACTCGACGAAACTTATAAAATCCAGCAATTCATTCAATTACTAGTCCAACTATACTAGTTTTACACAATTCCGACTCTGAATCAATGTTCAAAACTCAAAAAATTGTTTTATGAAATTTTATACAAAAACCACCAATTTTCTCTTTAAAATTCATAATCCAAATGACAAAATTGAAGGTAGATTCATGAAATATAACCAAAACCGAGTATAAAACACCTACCCCAATCCTTGTGATGAAATTTGCCTCCAACATCGCACAATTCTGAAGTCTATAGCTCAATATGTGATAAAAATGGCCAACCCGCGAACTTAAAGCATTCTGCCCAGCGTTTTCCACATTTGCAAATAGTAGGTCGCACCTACGAGACAGCCTTGGCCACCAGTGGCCGCTTCTGCGATGACCAGGGTCGTATCTGCGATCGCACTTCTGCGCCTGTAGAATCGCTTATGCGAAGCCTCCCCAACCAGCTTTCCCTAGGTCACTTTTCCAACCAGCTTCACGCTTCCGCAAGCATGCACTTGCGGTCCCTCGTGCTCAGGTGCGAAAACATTAGTAACCAAAAACTTCAGCAACTTCAACAAGGCTCCAAATGATCCGAATCCCGTTTGAAACTCACCCGAGCCCTTCGGAATCCCGTCTGAATATACTAACAAGTTTCATGACATAACACAGACCTTCTCGAGGTGTCAAAACACACATAACAACATTAAAATGACGAATCGCACCTCAAATCAAACTTAAATAAACTTTGAACTTTCAACTTCTAAAACTCGCGCCGAAATATAGCAAATCTACTCCGAATGAATTCAAATTTTGTACACAAGTCCCAAATGACATAATGAAGTTATTCCAATTCTCAGAACCACAATCCGAACCCGATATCATCAATGTCAACTCCCATTCAAAATTATGAACTTTCTAAGCCTTCAAATTTCCACCTTTTGCCAATTAGTGCGAATCTTTGTAGAAATATCCAAATGAAACTTCGGGCATACGCCCGAGTCTAACATTACCATCCGGACCTAACGAAACCATCAAAACTCCATTCTAGTGTAAAATTCACAAAAGTCAAACTTAGTCAATGCTTCCAACTTAATGCTTCAACATTGAAATTCATTCTTCCAAATCGATTATGAATAACCCGAAAACCAAAACCGATAATTCACACAAGTCATAATACATCATACGGAGCTACCCATTCTCTCAAACTACCGAGCGAAGTGTAAATGCTCAAAACGATAGGTCGGGTCGTTACGTGATTATAGTGAAATTATACGGGAAAGTCAAAACAATCTTGAGATATCTCATGAAATTTTCTTTTGCCACATGAAGATTTATTCATGAAAATAATATTTGACAAGCTTGATATATTCACGAAAAAAATGCTTCATGTATACCTAATGAGTACTAAAATCAAGGGTCTCCAAAACCAATCCTTCTTGTCGACTCATTGTACAAAGGGGTTTTTACCTTTCTATACTACATATAAAACTTTATTACCTACCCTAATCAAATTTTAACTTAATTACATGATCATATATAATTTACCTATTATATACAAATACGTTTTAAATGAGTATCCCTTTATATTAGAAATTGAATAAGGAATATCAATTATTTTCCCACCCCTTTATACTTTCCCTCTCTCTCTCTCTCTCTTTCTCTCTCTCTATCTATCTATCTATCTATCTATCTCTCTTTCTCTATTTTTTCCCAATTTGCTTCCTTTGATGTTCTCTATTTTTTTAGCTTTCTTGTTGTATAGAGTTTTAATGGAATTTATCAATGGATTTCAATTGTTTTACTATAGAGTTGTAACTTAACAATTGCCTTTCATGTTCCACCATTGATGTTCGAATAAAATTGCCAATCAACAAATTTTAAAGATGTTTGATTCTCCACCATTGATAGCCATTAAAAAGCTTTGAAGCTTTGATTTCGAATTTAGGTTTTAAAAAACTATTATTTGCTTGGATTAGGTGTTGTTGAAAATAATTGAGAATATTCTTTGGTATTTATGTCTCAATTTTGAGGGTGTTTGGTTAAGATTAGACTTAATTTAGGCCGAATTTTAGATGGAAAATCGAAGAAGAAAAGGAAGAACACATGACATACAATATACTTATGAATTCGTATTAAAGTTGTATTATAGTTGTATGTAAATTATATTTAAGTTGTATTATGTTGTAGTTATGTATTTATTTTATTGGAATGTTGTATGAAAGTTGAAAAATAGTTGTATAATATATGAATTATTGTAAGAAATTTGTATTTAAGTTATAAATACTATCTTTTTATATGAAGTTATTGATATTTATCAAAATTGTATTAAGAGAAAAAGTTTTGATTAGAATTTTAGAGCGGAAGAAGAACACACCACATACAAAATATATACAAATCAGATACAATAGACATATTGTATAAAATTTGTATGAAAATTATATTTAAGTTGTATGATATTGTAGATGTATTTAACTAGGTAAAACTAATGTATGAAAGTTGTAGATAAGTTGTAAACATGTTGTATACTATATAATTAGTTGTATAAAATTTATTTTTAATTTATATATTATTGTAGATGTATCAAATTTGTACGAAATATTAGTTGATATCAAATTTGCACGAAGCATTGAGTTCTGATAATCTTATTGTTTGTGACTTATAATCAATTTCCTCAACAGAAACATTAGTTGATATTGGAATGTCAACATTGTTGATAAATGCCTGCAATGGAAACTGGAGCATGAATTAAGTAATATTATATTTGGTACAAGACAACTTGAACCAGGATTTAATATTTGGCTGGAGAGAGGCGGCAGAGAATAGGGAAAGAAAAGAGGAGAGAAAAAAGGAAAAAAAGGTGTAACTAGATTTCCTAATTTAAGGTACTAATAATTAATTATATATGGAGAGAGGCTATGGATAATAGGGAAAGAGGAGAGGAGAGAAAAAAGGAGAAGGGTGTAACTGAATTCCATAATTTAAGGCACTAATAATGGATTGTATATAATTGGTAAATAATCCTTGTTTATGGCGGGTAATGTACAAAATTGGGACAATTTTGGAAAATTATTTTCAAATATTGTATAGGAAGGAAAGAATTCGTTGTACAAATTAGCTGGATCTTCATTACATTAGATTCAAGACCAAAGGTAGGCACAATATCCACATACAGTTGATATTGATTTTGTAGAACTTATATCGAAGAAAAGTGCAGATATACCCGATTTTGGAGTCACCATTGAACTCATATTCACATTGTATAAAATTTTATAATTTTACCCACTTTGGGATTGTCACGACCCCAAACTTCGCATGTCGTGATGGCACCTATCTCGATACTAGGCAAGCCAACAACCTCAATAAACCATAATTTCTTTTAAGATTGAAAACATAATATCTAAGTTTAATAGAAAATCCCACACATATTGATATAAATACACTCTCAAAATCCGGTGTCACTGAGTACATAAGCATCTAAATGATAACAAAGCCCGACTGATAAAAATACTGTCTAAAAATATAGAACAGTACAATAACTGAAAGGAACAGAGTCAAGGTCAGCGGATGACGAGCGGAAAACACACACTCAAATTGTGCTCGCTAGTCAAAGATAGTATAGTATAATTATCGTATCCACATGGATTGGATTTAAACAGTATTATCGTAGTTTATAGCTAGATTGCCATCCAGAAGGATCAACAACTGAGATATATATGAATTCTAACTACAAATAACTAAGAATATAAAGCTATTGACTAATTACAATCTCAACAAAGGTAAGCAAGGAGGTTATCAATGGGAGAAAATATGAGTTGATAGGATAGGTGCAAGATAATAGTTCGAGATCTAACTCTAGATAATTCACTTCTAATGTTCAAGTGAGTCTCTCAATTCACTTAATTATTAGTAAAATTATTTAGTAGAAACTCCTCTCTCGATTAAGTCTCAACCTCACAATATGAACCAATTTAAGCTCGGTGAAGATATGCAAGAATTCGTAATGGATTGGTCTTTAGGAGAATTTCTTTCGATTTCCTTCAAACTAGATTTAATCAAGGATTCAACTAGCCTCTTTCCTTAGAAGAATCTATGAACTCAACCAACAATATAGTACAAATATATCAAAAGTTATGCATCTTTCGATTACAAGAACAAGTGAATAAAGATACAACAATTACAATCTTCCAAAAATGATTCAAATACATAAAAATAGAGTTACAATCGACAAAAAACCATCAATACACCAAATCCATCAAAACCCAAAAACTTCTACTCCATAGACATAGAGAAGTTCATCACAAATGAAATAAAAGTAGAGGAAAACATAAATACAATCCAAACCCGATCTTAAGTGAGGAAAGAATGATGAAATCCTTGTGCTTGTGTTCTTCAAACCTCTCCTTAGCCTCCTTGGCCTCCCTAGGTCGAAATCTGTCTAACAGTATGGCTAAAATGGGGTTTTCGGGTGTTTTATCCGCCCCCAAAACTAATCCCGGATGAAAATACACTTTTCTTAGTGAAATAGGACTTTTCTCGGACAGAACATGCGCGGTCGCGCACCTAGGGACTTGGCCGCGCATTTTGCACACCATTCTGTGCCAAGTGCGCGCCCAGGTGCGCGATTGCGTACCTGGTCGCTCACCTGGGTGATAAGCTGGGAAATTTGGAAAATTCAAAACATGAATGTTTTTGACCTTTTAAATATCTTTCCAACGATATATTGTGGAGCACAAACGGATTTATGAGCGAAACGTTATGTACATTTTACTGGACAATGCGCAATATGCATGCTCGATTCTTCGTTTCGTTCTTAAAGTGCATTATCATCTGTTGATCCCCGAACATGATCCCACCTTAACACCTTGGGATTTTACTCAGACTTCAAAGCTCAAAACTAGCATGAATTAATGCCACAACTGTCACGACCAAATTTCACCTAAAGGTCGTGATGGCGCCCAACACTACAGTTAGGCAAGCCAACTAATAAGTTAAACATATATCAATTATTTTCAGAATAATTTTCTAAGAAATTTTATTATTTTACTAGAAATATTAAAGAAAATATAAAAGATACCGATTAACTTAAATCCAAGAAATAATACAAATTCCAAATTCTACCAATGCGTGTGCCAAGACCTGGTGTCACAAGTGTATGAGCATCTATTAGATTATACAAAACTCCAAATATTGTCTGAAATAAAAATAGACAGAATGAAAATACAAGGAGAGGCATCGGTAGCTGCAGAATGGCTCAGAAAGGTAGCTCACCACTACGCCTCTGGATAACGTGGATGTGCGATGATAGGTCCTCCACTAGTGCTTGTCTCAATTCCTGCACAAAAAGTACAGCAAGTGTAGTATGAGTACGTAAACAACATATACCCAGTAAATATCAAGCCTAATCTCGAAGTGGTAGAGATGAGATGGTCGACTTTGACACTACTAAGGGTCAACAATAATAAATAGAATAAAATAAAATTATTTGAATCAACATGATTCACAGGGTTAACAATAATTTTATTCAATTAGCAGAAATAATAAAAATCCTTCAAATACAACAATCTCCAATCTATTATTAAATTCACAAGCTGCAAATAAAAAACATCGAGGTATCGTGTATTTATTATTATTGTTAGGTACGATTTCTGCAGAGGTCGTACAGCCCATTTCAGTGTGTCGTGTACACTAGCGAGAGACGTGCGGCGTGTTCCATAGATGCATCTATCCTGCCGAGACGTTCGGCCCGCTCCATAAGAAAGGAAGACATTTCCTTATGTACCTCCGAAAGGAGAGTATATTTATTATAAGATCATTTCGAGAGGATAAATAATTTATTTTAATAATTAATTAATTTAAACAGAAAATTAAGTACATGATATATATATATATATATCAATTAATTTAATTAAGTAAAGAATACAATACACAAGTAATTCATGCTTTGAGTCCTAAACTACCCGGACTTTAGCATTAATAGTATCTACGCACGGATTCTCGTCACCTCATGCGTATGTAGCCCCCACAATTAGCAATATTTATCAATTTTAATTACTTATGGGGTAATTACCCCCTCACAAGATTAGACAAGAGACTTACCTTGTCTCAAAGTCTACTTTTCCGGTCCAAATGACGCGAAAGCCTCAATTCGATGCCGAAAAATCTGAAATTATCAAATATTATACAAAATAATTAATACATGCTCCATAATTCGAATTTAGATTATTAAATAATTTAGCCCAACCCAAACAGGTAACATTCCTAAACTTTACCCCGGGCCCACATTCCCGGATTCCGGAAATTTTCGGATGACAATGTTACCCATAATCTCAAGAACTCAAATATATAATTTTTATCCAATTCCATAACCATTTTCGTGGTTAAAATATAGTTTTTATAAAAATCTAGGTTTTCATCTAAACCTTTGATTTCTAAGATTTTACTAGTTATACTCTATCCATAATCTATGTATTTAACTCAAAGTGTGTAGAATTAACTTACTACCAAGTTGCTAGTTGAAATCCCCTCTCAAAAGCTCTGAAATCGCCCAACCATGGATGAAATATAGACCAAAAATGGACTGAGCTTTGTCCATTTTAAGGTTCCGCCCAACAGTGATTTCCGCACCTGCGGAGGGTTACCGCACATGCGGCTTTCGCACCTGTGGAAATTCCTCGCAGGTGCGACTTTTCTCCCTTTGGCATGGCACCGCACCTGCGGACAATTTGCTCGCTTCTGCGCAAGCGCAGGTGCGTCCATTCCTTCGCACCTGCGCATCCCTCCGCTTCTGTGCACAAGGCCTTCGCACCTGCGCGTTCGCAGGTGCGCCAAAACACTTTGCATCTGTGATTGCTGGGCAAATCCTCTCCTTCGCACCTGCGATTCGTGGCTCGCAACTGTGAGCTCGCACATCCGGCTGGCCAAGCACAGGTGCGATTATGACAGTAGCTGGGAGCTTCAGTTTAGGCTCAAATTTCCAAAATGGGTCCGAGCCTCGTCCGTTTAACACTCGGGGCATCACAATACACTGTATACATCCCAGAACCGGAAGGCAACACTAATACTAGTGTTGTAGTCAATGCTGCCTTGAGCTTCTGAAAGCTCACCTTACAATCATCGGACCATCGGAACGGAGCACCCTTCTCGGTTAATTTTGTCAAAGCTGTCGCAATAGACGAAAAGTCCTCCACGAATCGTCGATAATAAACTGCTAAACCTAGGAAACTCCTGATCTTAGTCACCGAAGAGGGACGATGCCAATTCTGAACTGCCTCAATCTTTTTGGGATCAACCTTAATACCCTCGCCTGATACAATATGCCCCAAAAATGCTACATACTCTAGCCAGAACTCACATTTGTATAACTTAGCATATAGCTTTTGTTCCCGCAACGTCTGAAGCATCACTCACATATGCTGCTCATGCTCCTCCTTACTGCGTGAGTAGATCAAAATGTCATCAATAAAGACAGTGACAAATGAATCAATATATGGCCCGAATACCTTGTTCATCAAATCCATAAACGTTTTCGGGGCATTAGTTAAACCTAAAGACATCAGCAGAAAATCATAATGACCATATCTAGTCCGGAAAGCAGTCTTCGAAATATCCGAGTCCCGAATCTTCAACTGATGGTACCCCGACCTCAAGTCGATCTTAGAGAACACCCTAGCACCATGCAACTGGTCAAATAGATCATCAATACACGGAAATGGGTACTTGTTCGTAATAGTGACTTTGTTCAATTGGCGATAATCAATACATATTCGCATTGTTCCATCCTTGTTTTTCACAAATAATACCGGTGCACCCCAAGGCGATACACTCGGTCTGACGAACCCTTTGGCTAATAACACCTCAAGTTATTCTTTCAATTCTTTCGGGGCCATGCGATATGGTGGGATAGATATAGGATGGGTATCTAGAGCCAAGTCAATATAGAAATCAATATCACGGTCAGGTGGCATACCTGGAAGATCTGAAGGAAATACATCGGAGAACTCCCGAACTACAGGAACTAAATCAATAGCCAGAGTCTCTACAGTAGTATCCCGAACA
>AWOL01S0003069.1:12273-36848 GCA_000715115.1 Nicotiana otophora | reverse complement strand
GACAGCAGCCACAACATTATCAAATTATTTCTCACAATTTCCAGCCACCACAAACCATATATTTAGCCACAAAACTGTCCAACCAAAAAGACAATTATATCACATGTTCTTCCAAGTGCTATCTTATAGTTTTTCACTCAAACAACACAACCAACACAAGATTAACCTTAGGCACAATCAAGAAGATGTTATACATATCTTGGAAAGCAGCTACAACTCGAAACCCTATCTCAACTTAGCTCACAATAGCCCTCAATCACACCACAACATCATAGAAGCATTCTCTTGTAGTCTTTAACACCTATGATGATGATTTGAAGTGGTTTCCCTTGAGTTTGGTTCTTGCTATTTTGGGATATGTTATGGAGGGTCTTGGAGAGCGTTTGGACGAAATTTTGGTGAGAAATGACCCGAAACGAGGCTGAAACATCTTTTAAAAGACGTAAGGCCAGTGGCCATCTCAAGTGGGTTCCAACCGAGCTGCTTGCGCAGTCGCGCGAAAACGCGGATATCTCTCTACTCCAACATCGTATCGATGAACGGTTTACAGAGTTAGAAACTAGATACATGGGCTTTAATTCCACATAAATATATCCCTGTAACTCTCAATATATTTGGAGAAAATGGCCTCGCAACCTGGCCTATAAACCTGCCAGTCTCTCCGAAGTGCGGCGACGTGACTTGGCGACCCTACTTTAAAAATCCCTATTTCTCTACCCCGATATCGTATTAATAAATGGTTTGGACCATTGGAAACTTGGTTCAAATACCTTAATTTTGGTATGATATATGTTCAAAAATGACATCATGAAGCTAACGAATTTAATTTCTCAAAATGTCTCATTACAAGGCAAATCTTAACTCGATTTTTCCGCAACTTAAATCCGATTTTTCCAAAACTTTATATTTTATATCCAAACATCATATATAGTCATATCATGACTTTAAACGCATTTAAATCCTGATTAACAAGTTTCTTATTCATCTTAACTTACTTAAGACTTCGGTAAACCTTTCTTATCCTTGTAGAAGGATTTCGTCCTTTTTGAGCTTACATTAGATAATCCTATAATGACAGTGACGTTTAAAGTACGGGGTGCAATAATATTAAATCACTTCATATATTTTCAAAGAGGATCTCATTTCCGAGCTTACATCAATTGACTTATGACATACTTTCACGTACAAAAATATGGGGTGTAACAAAACTAGCCCAAAATGATGATATGATGTGTCAATAAATGGTAACAGATACTGAGATATGATATGCATATGAATGCGTATGACTAAGTATGTAATATAAATGAAAGAAGATAACTCAACAACAGAAATGACCTCAGTGGATCCCAACAGGATAAGCATGTAGCCTAGACATGGTTTCTAACATGGGTCACAGCTCAATAGCTCCAGTACGTAGAAGTTTGATGGTTAAAGATAAGATCAGGTAATCACACAGTACCAGAGGAATAACAGACTCACAATTCACACGGTGCACGCCTACACGCCCGTCACCTAGCATGTGCGTCACCTCACCACCAATCACATAGCACGTAATTCGGGGTTTCATACCCTCAGTACCAAGTTTAGAAATGTTACTTACCTCGAACAAGCCAATTCCAATACCGAGCAAGCCAAGCGATGCTCCAAAAAAGTCGTCTCATGGGTACCGACCTCCAAATGGCTCAAAACTAGCCAAAAGCAACTCAAATACATCAAATAATGCGAAAGTAAACAAACCCGTCGATAAATGTTGAATCTTTAATCAAAATCCCAAAATTGGCCAAATCTTCCAACACAGGCCCGCACCTCGGAATCTTCCAAAAGGATGCAAAGTTTGATTTCACTGAGAAGTGCGTCAAAGCTTTTGAGGAATTGAAAGCAAGGCTCACCACGACACCTATTATTGTCACACCTGATTGGTATCTTCCATTTGAACTTATGTGTGACGCTAGTGGTGTAGCTATTGGAGCGGTACTTAGAGAAAACCCTACTACCACGGTGCGTGGGCTGCCGCGGCTGCCCAGTTTCTCCTGCCTGTCAATTGTTGAGCTCTCTGAATATGTCCATTAATGCCCCGCATGGCGCGTCGCCCCATACGGCGCTTGTGTATTGTTACAATGTAAATGTTTAATTTTCGGCTAGGAAAAGGTGATTTCATCTAGGACCGACCCTACTTGGTATAAGTAAAAGGAAAAACATTATGTTAGGGACTTCTAACATTATTTAGACCTAAGGAGGCTAAGGAAGAGTTGGAGAATAAAAAACACAAGGATTTCATCATTCAATCCTCACTCGAGACCCGAGTTTGGATCATTTTATATTTTCCTTTACTTTAAACATATTTGTGATGAATTGCTCCATATCTATGGAGTAGTTCCCTTTACGGTTTTATGGATTTGGTGTATTGATATTTGTTTGTGGATTATAACTCTAATTTTATGTATTGAAGCGTTCTTGGGTGATTTAATGTTTGCATCTATATTCACTTGTTCATGTAATCGATAGAGGCATAACTTGTGATATCTTTGCATAATATTGTTGGTTGAGTTCATTAATTCCTCTTAGTAATTGGAAGAGTCTAGTTGAATTGTTGATTAAACCTAGCTAGGAGAATAATTAAAAGGGATTTTCCTAAAGACCAATCCACTATGAATTCTTGCATATCTTCACGTGCTTAAATTGGTTCATCTTTTGAGGTTAAGACTTAATAGAGAAAGGAGTTTTTGCTGAACGTTTAAGCTAATTATCGAGTGAATTAAAGAGACTCACTTGAACATTAGAAGAGAATTATCTAGAGTTAGATCCCAAACAATTATTTTGCAACTATCCTATCAAAACCCTATCTTCTCCCACTAATAACCTTAATTTCTTACTCATTGTTATGATTGTCACTAGTCAATAGCTTTAGATTTTTAGTTAAGTTTAGCTCTTAATCATATAAATCTCAATTGTTGATCATCTTGGATAGCAACCAATCTAGAAACTACAAGAATGCTGTTTAAATCCGATCCCTGTGGATACGATACTATATTATACTATATTTGACTAGCGAGTATATTTAAGTGTGTGTTTTGCACTCGTCATATTTTGGCGTCCTTGCTTGGGATTGGAAATCAATAGTATTTCAAATAGTTTGTTGTGCTAATTTAGAAAACAAATCTATTTTTATTTTATTTTTCCCCTTTTACGATTGGTGCTCCAAGCTACATGTTTAGATTGGTGCATGACTCGAGCCCTTGTGAAAGAAGTGCAACCATATGTGCCAGAGATAGAAAAACAACTACGACAATTGAGTAAGGAAAGAAATCTCGCTAAAAGGTTAGAAAAGGTTGGGAAATACTCAACCAAGGAAACTATGACTGGAGTCGATGATGATACTGTAGATTTGGCTGCAAGAGAGGAAGCCCATTAACCAAAAAAAGCTGCACGAGATGCTGAGGAAGCAACTATTAGAGATTCACAAATTATTTATGAAGAAAAGAGGGGTCGGAGAATTGCTTAAAATCATCCCTTGGCTGCAGACCACTTCGGAAATATTACTCCCGGGCCTGGGAGACCACTTGGCGATTTGTCTAGGCCGGTCTACAATCAAGGCCTATCTAGTGGGAGACCAGCTCCAGTTGTAGCTAACAATTTCCAGTTGAAGCAAAGGTTGCTTCAAACGATTGTGTATTCATCGGAAAGATGAACGAAGATCCAAACAACAATCTAATGGACTTCGAGGAGATTATGAACACCTTTCAATACAATGGTGTGTCACAAGATGCAGTATACTTACGGGCATTTCTCTTCACACTCAAAGATGATACAAAGCGGTGGCTTCGAAGATTGCTTACGAGATCAATTGGAACATAGGATTAGATGACTAGAAAACTTCTTGATAAATATTTCTCATCAGCTAAGACATGCAAGTTTAGAAAAGAAATTTGTAACTTCTGCCAGAAAGAGACTGAAACTATATTTGAAGCATGGAAGAGGTTTAACGAGATTTTAATCAAGTATCAACATAGTGGAATGGAACACTGGATGCAACTCCAGGACATTTGGGATGGATTGACATCAGCTGCTCATAGAACATTGAGCAATGCTGTTGGAGGCCCATTGATGAAGAAGACTCCAGAGGAGATAGTTACAATTCTTGATGAGTTATCTAAAGATGCTAATTAGTGGCCCTCTGAGAGTGCTGAAAGAAGAAGATCAACTGGTGTTCACCAAGTTGATGCTAATACATCTGTGCGGGTATAGTTGGATTCTATGGCTAAAGTTATACGGAAGCTGACCTTAGCTTCAATATAAAGTGAACCTCATGTAGTGTGTAATATATGTGACGGAGGACACCCTACTCATAAGTGTCAAGCCTCAACTCAGGGAGTGAATGTTGTGGGTAATTATAACTTCAATGAAATGGGTCAGAAGCACCTTGTTTTTTCATGGAGTTGACCTGGGAGTACTTCAAATGCATGTCAATAAATTTCAGGGACAAGGCGCTCCTAGTATTGTGAATCAGCAGAGGTAGCAGTTTCAGCCTCAACAACCCAATCAGTCTGGTCTAGAAGATCTCGTGAAGGCCTTTATTGTGAAAACTGATGAAAGATTTGAAGTACAAGGGGAAGCAATTCTAAATCTCGAGAAGCAAGTGGGACAGATTGCAACAATATTATCTTAGAGAATTCTAGGTACTCATCCTACTGATACGGAGATAAACCCCAAAGAAGCAATGAATGCTATGACGTTGAGAAGTGGGCAAGTGTTGAAAAGATCCTACCATAGTCCAATACGATGTGGAACTTGAAAAAGAAAGTGGGAAGCAACCAAAAAATGAAGTTAATATGAAGAAGAAAGGCAAGAAGGGAGATGAGAAAAAGAAGAAGGAAGAGAATTAGAAAGGAGGAACATGAAGAGATCAAGCACATGCCCGCTATACCTTTCCCCCATAAGATATATAGAGAAAAGTTGGACCGAAAGTTTGAGAGATGTTTGGATATACTGAAACAGGTTAATGAAAATTTACCATTCACAAGGGTGCTCTCACAAATGCCTGCTTATGCCAAATTCTTGAAGGAGTTCCCAACAAAGAAGAGGAAAATAGAAAAGACCTCAATGGCCAAGCTCATAGAGCATTGCAACGTAATCTTGCAAAATAAACTCCCACAAAAGTGTGGAGATCCAAGGAGTAATAATATATCTTGATCTTTAGGCACTATAAAATTTGATAAGTCTTCATGTGATTCTAGTGCCTCAATTAACTTAATTCCCTTGTCTATTTACAGGAAACTAGAGAATGAGATCAGAGAGATAAGGTCAGCAGTAATATCTTTGCAACTGGCAGACCAAACGACTCTAATACCTGAGGGGATAGTGGAAGATGTGTTGGTTCTGGTAGATAAGTTCATATTTCCTGTAAATTTTATATTGGTGAAGATGGAAGAAAAAAAAGAGGTTCCCCTCATCCTAGGAAGACCATTCTTATCAATGGGTAGAGATGTATTAGATGTATACGAGAGAAAACTCATGCTTAGAATGGGTGAGGAGACTATTGACGTTTGAGATAAATATAGCAATGAGGGTGAAAAATGAAAGACCAGCTACAAGTGTTGAGTGGAAAGTGAAGAGTTCGAAAGAGAAGGATCCGGTGAGTGAGAAAGATAAGTGTGGGGTGTACCACAAGAAGGCTGATAAGAAGATGTCTGCATGGATGTGTGCACTAGTTCGGGCACGAAGAATGTAGCCCGACTTTGACTCAGATCTGACTAGATATTCAGGGAAGTTTCCTTCACCTTATGCTTTTTAATTGTGTGTCATTGGGACATGTCATAACTTAAAGTGTGGATGGGGGATATGTGTATGTAAATTAGTTTAAGTTTTCTTGTTGTTAGTTATAGTAGTTAGAGATATAAAACAAAATTGAAAACAAAATGCAAATTTTAAAATTTTCAATTTTTCCCGACGATGGATATCATATTTACATGTTTCTTGAGGGATTAAAGTCGAAGGAAAAAAATATTTTCTTTTGTAGGTAGTGTATAATTTCCCCTTTGTCTTTGTGTCGCGGTTCCTTTCCAAGGGATTTGTTTGAATCGGGTGTAGTTAGTTTTTATTTTTGTTATGAGTAGGAAACCTTGTTCTATGATTTGAATTGAAAGCAATATCTTTTAACTTTGTTGTACCTTGAGAATAGTGAGTGCTTTAGTTGTGACGCTTAGGCTCTGTTTTTGACTATTGTATAAGTACCTTAAACTGTATGATCTTATCTTTGCTTAACTGCTTTGACTAGTGTGTCTTGATGAGTCCAATCCTGAGTGAGTTATGTGCCATGTATGTGTGAGGTTTTGTATTATTTATTGTATTGCATTTGATTTTTAGAACTTGCCCGGTGTGTTTGGAAAATGAAATAGTAGTTTTATTCAGTCTTAGAATTGATATAGAGGTTTCTTTGTCGAGCCAATTATGTTTCTACCCACCTAATTGTTATGTATCTCAGTTACCCTCTTTGGGTTTGTAATCCTATTTCTTCGGCAACCATATTACGAGCCTTACCATTTATTTGAATCGACCATATATTTGAACCTTAGACCTCTCCTGAGCACTTGAATTTGTATGAACTTTGTAAAAGTTCAAGTGTGTAGTGATTAGGTTGGATTTTGACTGGAACTAAATAATTAAGGAAAAAGGTGCACTGTTTTGAAAAGGTAAGAGCTGCTTGAATTGGAAAAGAAACAAAATAATTGTATGATTGTGAAACATATTCCTTGAAAGTTGTAACTCTTGATGTAATTGTGCTTAAAGAAGTAGGGGTTTGATGTACATTGATGTGAAGGTGGAGTATGGTTTGACACAAGTGTGGCTTTTGAACAGTTAATTGTATGTATTAAAGTTCTTAGTGAGGTGTGGTCACTCTTATATCCAAATGTATCCATCCATCCCACAACATACATAGCAACCAAAGAAAGTCCTACTTGATCCTTGACTGAATGATTTCAATTAGTAGAGTAGTACACTACGAGCAAGCCTATGGTACGTATTTTGTTGCATATGAATGTTACTTCATAGAGTGAGCGAATTCTTTCTATCTTGAGTTCCTAATTGTTCTTGAATTTTATTGTGTGTTAGTACTACTCTCTATTATTGTGTGAGGGCACTTGATTCATGAAGGAAAGGTAATTTCATTGAACTCTGTGTTCGAGTAAGTGAGCGAGTTATGAATAATGTGTGGTACTTATGAGTCAAATCTTGAGGTGAAAATGTTACACAATTGTGCTTAGTCTATTTTAAATATTCTTGGTATGATGAGTTATGAGAGTTGTTTAAAACAGGTTGTGTCTATGTGAAGTGTAGTTTGATTGCTCAAGGACGAACAATGGTTTAAGTGTGTGGTGTTGATGGTAGGCTATAATTGCGTATCTTTGTCGCTTATTGCACTCTAATTTACTGCACTTTGCTTGTTTTGAGCTTTAATTGGTAATATGTTGCACTTATTATGTGTTTTATGCCTTGTAAGATTGATTCTGATTTATGTAGATGTTGTGGAGCTCATTCGAGCTATTTGGAGCTTTGAAGTCTAAGTAAAAGCCTAAGGGATTAAGATAGGATTGTGTTCATGGGTCGAGGACCAAGTCTGGACATCAAAAATCGAAGTTTGATCCGTACTCTAAGCAAATCCCACTGTCGCGGCGCATGGGGTGGCGCGGCTACCCAATTTCTCTTACATGTCAATTGTTTAGCTCTCTTAAGATGTCCACTAATATCCTCATGGCGCGTCGCCCCATGCGGCACTATCACGACTTCTCGTGATGGCACCTAACCCAACCTACTTGGTAAGCCAATTAACCACTAACCAATTCCAATAACAATTAATAAAGCAATTAAGTAAAGAAATATCTGAATCTTATACATTCCCCAAGGACTGGTAGTATAAATCATGAGCTTCTAAGAATAGAGTTTACAAAGCTTAAATGAAGTAAATACATCATCTGTTTGAAAAATATATTAACAGAGTTTTTTAGATCTAAGGCTACCATGAACAAGAGGCAGCTACAACCAGGACGCAAGTACATCTTCAAATCCAGCTCCCATCGAATACAGCAACATCAACAGCCAACATCTGCACGCAAGGTGCAGAAGTGTAGTATGAGTACAACTGACCCCATGTACTCAATAAGTAACAAACCTAACCTTAGGTTTAAAGTAGTGACGAGCTAAAACAAACGTTGGGTCCAACACCAGTATTCCACAACAGTTCATAACAGCATAGTACAAGTAATAAAGAAATATATGAATCTTATACATTCCCCAAGGATTGGTAGTATAAATCATGAGCTTCTAAGGATAGAGTTTACAAAGCTTAAATGAAGTAAATACATCATATGTTTGAAAAATACATTAACAGAGTTTTTTAGATCTAACGCTACCATGAACAAGAGGCAGCTACAACTGGGATGTAGGTACATCTTCAAATCCAACTCCCATCGAATACAGCAACATCAACAGCCAACATCTGCACGCGAGGTGCAGTAGTATAGTATGAGTACAACCGACCCCATGTACTCAATAAGTAACAAACCAAACCTTAGGTTTAAAGTAGTGATGAGCTAACACAAACGTTGGGTCCAACACCAGTATTCCACAACAGTTCATAACAGCACAGTACAAGTAACAAAGAGGTATCTCAGAAATAAAAATGCTCAGTTCGTTCACAGTTCCAAAAAAATAGGCATCGCTTTTCAAGTATCTTAGTGAAAACTCAAATCTTTTACATGCCAAAATACGAGTAAGTTTGAAAACTATGATTTTTCCCAAAATAATCCTTTAAACAATCAATAACATATTTCATTTTATCTTTTCAGATAGCAAGTGTAAGATGTCTCTCTATGCCCATATGTCAAAATGTATGAGAAGTCATAAATGACGTGATACTATACAGCATGAGGAAAAATGCATCTCTATGCTTGTATGTCAAGTATGCATGCCAAATGTGATGCAAATCAGTGATGCATACTCTCAGAGTACCAATTCACTCGGTACTTCCAGTAACTCGTCACTCGACACTCGCACTCAGTAGGTACCTGCGCTCACTGGGGGTGTGTAGACTCCGGAGGGGCTCCTACAGCCCAAGCGCTATAATATGCACGGACAACTCACGTGCCATAATATCAATATCTGGAATCGCACAATCAACTCACGTGTTGCACGAACAACTCATATGCTATAGAAAGCCAATATGACCCGCTGCGGCGTGTAGCCCAATCCCATAATCATCCACACAATCAGTCCCTCGGCCTCACTCAGTCATCAATCTCTCCACTCTCTCGGGCTCATAATGTCATGTTACTAGCCTGAAAATAATGATATGATGCATCAATAAATAACAACAGAGACTGAGATATGATATGCATGTGAATGGGTATGTCTAAGGATGTAATGAAATGAAAACAGATTGCTCAACGACAGAAATGACCTTAGTGGGTCCCAACAGGATGAGCATATAGCCTTGATATGGCTTCTAACATAATCACAACTCGATAACTCTAGTACGTAGAGATATCATGATGTTAGACAAGTTAAGGTAACTACACAGTACCACAGAAATAATGGAAATCATAGTTCACATGGCGCACGCCCACATTCCCGTCACCTAGCATGTGCGTCACCTCAAAACCAAACACATAATACGTATATTCAGGGTTCATACCCTCAGCTCCAAGATTGGAAGAGTTACTTACCACTAACAAGCCAATACCAATGCCGAGCAAGTCAAGTGATGCTCCAAAGATGCCATCCCACGTGTTCCAACCTCTGAACGGCTCGAAACTAACCAAAATTAACTCAAGTACATCAAGCAATTCTAAAGGAACCAATCCAAATAAAAAAAGATCAAATATTGAATCAAAAGCCCAAAATCAGCCAAAAGCGAAACTCGGGCCCGCACCTCGCAACACCAAATAATTTACAACATCCAACAACCCATTCAATTACGAGTCCAATCATACTAGTTTCACTCAAATTCGATTCCAATTTGATGTTCAACACTCAAAAATTCATATTATGAAACTCTAGGCTAAAACCCCCAATACCCTCTTTAAAATTCACAATACAATTACCACAACTGAAGGTAGATTCGTGATATAAAGTCAAAAATGAGTAGAGGATACTTACCCCAGTCCACAAGATGAAAATTGCTTCAAGAATTGCCTAAATCCAAGCTCCATAGCTCCCAAAATGAAGAAAGAACCAAAACACTCGATAATATAGTTTTTGCCCAGCGATTCCGCATTTGCGGACAATTCGTCGCATTTGCGACCACCGCTTTTGCCGAAAAACTTTGCTCCTGCAAAACATTGCCTTGCCCAGCAACCCCCGCACCTGCGGTATTAAACTTTGCATCTGCGATGACCCTCTCATTTGCGCTTCCACTCGACGCACCTGCGTATGCGCACCTGCGAACTTTTCTCCGCTCCTGCGGGCCTCCTTGTCCAGCTCTCATACCGCTTCTATGACTGCATTGTCGCTTCTTCGACCATCGCACCTGCAAAAACCAGCCGCAGGTACGATCACACCAGAACTAGCAGCTTAGCAAAAATCCAAAAATTAAATGAAATAATCCGAACCTCTTCCGAAACTGACCCGAGCCCCTCGGGACCCCGTTCGAATATGCCAACAAGTTCCATAAAACAATACAGACCAACTCGAGGCCTCAAAACACACATAACAATATTAAAACGACGAATCACACCTCAAGTCGAAATCTATGAACTTTGAACTTTCAAATGCAATAACTCGTGTCGAAACATGGCAAATCAATCCGGAATGACTTTAAAATTTGCACACAAGTCCTAAATGACATAACAGAGCTATTCCAATTTCCAGAATTGGATTCAACTTCCGAAAAATTCAACTTTTACTATTTCAAGCCTAATTCTACTACGGACCTCCAAATAATTTTCCGGACACGCTCCTAAGTCCAAAATCCCCATACGGAGCTATTGGAATAATCAGAACTCAGTTCCAGGTTCAAATTCATAAAAAGTCAAACATGGTCAACTCTCTCAATTTAAAGCTTCAACAATAAAATCCATTCTTCCAATTCAATTCCGAATAGCCTGAAAATCAAAACCGACGATTCACATAAGTCATAATGCATCATATGAAGCCACTCATGCCCGTAAACTACCGAGCGAAGTTCAAATGCTCAAAGTGACCGGTTGGGTCGTTACACTCTCCCCCACTTAAACATATGTTCGTCCTCGAATGTACCAAGAGTTGTTTCCAAGCCACCAAATCACTATTCCATCTTACCATGCATGCACTCGTGGGTGATCTCACGTCACCCTATCCCATATAGGTCCGATAACATAACATAACTGAAATTTCTTAATTCGATCCAGAATTTCTTGTTAGATCTGAATCTCTCAACCTACATACCGTATAAGTCTTAACAAGCTGTACCAAACCGCAACAATAACTCAAGTTACAATCATAGGATGTACCACATAACTCAAATACCCATAGGAAATATTTCGATCATAGTTGCTTCTCAAAACAACCCAATTCCTGTAATAAACCTCATATCTAACAAAACCTTACTCTAAAAGCTTCCTACACCGCTGACAATGAAAGAACACGTAGAAATGCATAAGCATTCATCCAATTAACAGTCCATGGAGCTCCCTCTCCTTCAACAAGAACTATAGCCAATTCCTAAGCTGACTTCCGATATTATCCTTCCAAATATACCGCAATCCAATCAGATAGCACCCATCCTAGATCCGACGACTTCATCTTATCTAATACCAACTACTCTACTAACACGTAACACCAATACTACCCAGAGCCACAAACCGGGCAATCCATGCACCAATAACCAACAATTGAAATGACTCAATCGCGAAAATGACCCCATAATTAGAACCGTCCTGCAAGCTCAACGGGTACCACCACAACGCAATGCTAAGAGCCTATCATACATTGTAGAACCAAAACACACGAATCTAACACAAGGGACCATATCTCAGCATAACACCGCTGCAATGCATGACCCTATCTAAACACTGATCCATATGAAATAACTCAGCCATCATGCTCAAAATCAATAAACACGCGCAATCCAACATCAAGTACTCAAAGTGCACTACCATAACCACGGAGAAGCATATGACACAATGCCACACAAAACATAAAAGAACATAACCCATACGCCATCAACCATGCAATACCCAATTATTCACCTCGCTCACATTCCGCTATAAAGCCCAAATAGAACCGCACCAGGTGTGCTTATAACCAATGAATAACATCTCCTCGTAGCATAGAAGAGTAACTCACGGATCATTTCAGAACACGAATAAGCTCAACAACATCTGAATGGCATATCCCTCAACAATAGCAGTATGGAGCCAACCAATCCGGCTCGGTGTAGAATACACATCCTAATTGGGCCTACCAATGGACCCCCCAAATCAACTCCGGGCACCCACAAATGGATAAATAAACCTCCGAAAGCCCACAATGACTGAATCATAACACATACTATCGTCTAGCTAGCTTCGGCCATGATTGAATAGTCCACAACCATGAAACAATCTGCTCTTGAGAACTCCCAGTTTCAAAATCCATCGAACACACGAATCATCATATCTGATCCCAACTCCACCGCTAGAATGTCTAACCCATCTCTCATACACGATCATCCCACGAGGAATACTTCTAAAATTCTTCCGTGCCACATAGAAAAATTTTAATATCAGCAGTCGATCAACCAGAAGAATACCGCAGTACCAGTGAAGTATCCATAAGTAAAAACACATTGCCCCTTCTAAAATGTATACTCTAATCAAGCCATACCGATTAGTAATATCATTATCCTAGTCATCTGAAACTGTCCATGATGCCTACGAATTTATGTCCTACCCTTCAAAACTGAACTGTGACCTTGCACATGCAAATCTCAATCCCACACAACACGACGCATCTACCATGCCATCTTGTGAAGAGTACAAGAATCTCATAATCAATTCTGAGTCACAAGCATAATACATGCCCGATCAGTAAGAAACCTTCCATTTGATCTCATCCCAAAGAAAATCCCAATACGCAACATATTCCTCACGCCAATAGGAACTATACTTCTCGAACCGTGGTAAAAACCATTGAGAACTCTTTGAAATCCATTTCCACATAACCAAGCTATCAGAACCGAGTCTCTCTAACTCAACCCAGCCACACAGGTCGCCAAAACCCAAGAGCATTTCAACAAAACACTTATGGAGGCTAGCCAAAAAACCGATTATATCTGTTACTGTGCTGATCCAACCTATTACCACGATCTACTATTTCTCCAAGTCCCTTCCAAATTTCCTTCAAATTGCTATTTCTCCTTGGTGGAACACCACGATCCTTAACCACAACTTACCCCACGAAACCTAGCATAGAACCGCAACACCCTAAGGTCTATAAGCCGCCGAATTCTGTTTTAAGCACCCCAAAAGCACCACAACTGAGACATCCACTCCGAAAGACCTTATGTGAATTTAAAATTATTCCTCTTCCCTTTTCTTATACTGAAATGTAGAATCCATAGTCATACAGAATTACCATAAGTCTGACACCATCCAATGTAAATAACTAATTCTAGCGTTATACGAATCCGAAAAATTTTCAATTGCCACTTATACATTTTTGAATCCATTAGTACCTTCTCGAGAGTCATCCACTTGGCTCAAATCTAAGTTGCACCGCCCAAATGGGCTGAAGGACATGTGCCCCACTAGTACAACAACACCCAAAGAAGTAACCATGCCTTAATACCACCAATCAAATTCATACTCTGTGCGCACTACATCCTTCAGAAATAACAACTCAGTCATCCCATGATTTCCCTATACTCCTAAAGGGACATAACCCGTATCCAGAAATTTCCTTAATCGAGTCATTCTCGAACTTTACCTCTGTAAGTCATCACTGATTCCCAAGTATATCCCAGACCAAAACACCCATAACTCTAGGCCATACACCAAATCAAGATAGAAATCAAACACCCAATGGTGCTTGCTACATCTCAAGTAAACTCTTCTCGTCACATTCGAACAATCTGAACACATCTCGCAGTCACATCATTCTCACCACTTAGTAATCCAATCACAAATTCAACTAACAACATATAAGTCCCAAAAGCACGTGCTCACACAACCGCAATCTCTGTGCTCAAGCTACCGTCAAAACCCGACCTCAAGTCTTCCAGACTGGCCCATCATCAGAACGCCAAAATCACATCTCGCACCTTAACCATGGAATCACAAGCGGCCGGTGCACAGCCGAAACCAAGCGCTCACATGCGCATACGAATGCGTGGAAGGAATTCAAAGAGTTACGCTTTTCAGAATAAATACCGCCCGATAAGAAAAACGAAATATTGGAAGTATATCCTAAATGTCTTGTAGCCACTCGAAGATAGGTATGGACGTCATCATAATGATCCGCAAGACTCTACTAAACACTTGCTCAAGACTTGTAGAACCTATGAACCTAGAGCTCTGATACCACCTTTTCACGACCCAAATTCTGATTAGTTGTGATGGCACCTAACCCAACCCGCTGGGTAAACCATTTAACCACTAACCAATTCCAATAATAATAATTAATAAAGCGATTAAGTAACGAAATATCTATATCTTATACAATCCCCAAGGACTGGTAGTACAAATCATGAGCTTCTAAGAATTGAGTTTACAAAGCTGAAATAAAGTAAATACATCATCTGTTTGAAAAATGCATTAACAGAGTTTTATAGATCTAAGGCTACCATGAACAAGAGGCAGCTACAACCGGGAAGTAGGTACATCTTCAAATCCAGCTCCCCTCGAACACAACAACATCAAAATCCAACATATGCACGCAAGGTGCAGAAGTGTAGTATGAGTACATCCAACCCCATGTACTCAATAAGTAACAAACCTAACCTTAGGTTAAAAGTAGTGACGAGCTAACACAAAGGTTGGGTCCAACACCAATATTCCACTACAGTCCATAACAGCGTAGTACAAGTAACAAAGAGGTATCTCAGAAATACAAATGCTCAGTTCGTTCACAGTTCCAGAAAAATAGGCATTGCTTTTCAACTATCTTAGTTAAAACCCAAATCTTTTACCGAAAATGCCAAAATACGAGTAAGTTTGAAAACTATGATTTTTCCCAAAACAATCCTTTCAACAATCAATAAGATGTTTCATTTTTTTTATTTTCAGATAGCAAGTGTAAGATGTCTCTCCATGCCCATATGTCAAAAGCCGAAATACGGCCAAAAGCACAACCTGAGTCTGCACCTCGGAACCCGACAAGCTTTACAATCGAACAACCCATTCAATTACGAGTCCAACCATACTAGTTTCACTCAAATCTGACTCAAAGTCGATGTTGAAAACTCAAAATTTCATATTATAAAACTTTAGGCCAAAACCCCCAATTTCCTCTTTAAAATTCACAATCCAATTACCAAAAATAAAGGTAGATTCGTGATATAAATTCTAAAATGAGTAGAGGACACTTAGCTCAGTCCACAAGATGAAAATCGCTTCAAGAATCGCATCAATCCGAGCTCCATATCTCCCAAAATGAAGAAAGAACCAAAAACCCTCGATAATATAGCTTCTGCCCAGCAATTCCGCGTTTGCGTACAATTCGTCGCATGTGCAACCACCACTTTTGCAAAAGAAACTTTTCTCCTGCTAAAAATAGATTTGCCCAGCAATCCCCGCACATGCGGTATGAAACTCCGCATTTGTGAAGACCCTCCCACCTGCGCTTCAACTCGACGCACATGCGCATCCGCGCCTCCGCCCTTTCCTCTGCTCCTGCGGGCCTCCTCGTCCAGCTCTCATCCCACTTCTGTGACTGCATTGTCACTTCTGCGACTGCATTGTCACTTTTGTGACTGCATTGTCGCTTCTGCGACCATTGTACCTGCGCAAACCAGCTGCAGGTGCGATCACACCAGAACCAGCAGCTTAACAAAAATCCAAAATTGAAATACTATGATCCAAACCTCATCTGAAACTCACCCGAGTCCTCGGGACTCCGTACGAACATTCCAACAAGTTCCATAACACAATACGGACTTACTCGAGGCCTACAAACACACATAACAACATTAAAACGATGAATCGTACCTCAAATCGAAATTTATGAACTTTGAACTTTCAAATTCAATAACGCGTGCCGAAACATAGCAAATCAATCCGGAATCACTTTAAATTTTGCACACAAGCCCTAAATGACATAACAGAGCTATTACAGTTTCCAGAATCAGATTCGGACACTGATATCAAAAAGTCAACCCCCGGGTCAAACTTCCCAAAAATTCAACTTTCGCCATTTCAAGCCTAATTCCACTACGGACCTCCAAATAATTTTCCAGACACGCTCCTAAGTCGAAAATCACCATACGGACCTATTGGAATCATCGGAACTTCGTTCTGATTTCAAATTCCCAAAAAGTCAAACTTGATCAACTCTCCCAATTTAAAGCTTTAACAATGAAATCCATTCTTCCAATTCAATTCCGAATAACCTGAAAATCAAAACCAATGATTCACATAAGTCATAATACATCATATGGAGCTACTCATACCCTTAAACTATTGAGCGAAGTGCAAATGCTCAAAACGACCGGTTGGGTCGTTACAAGCACGCTTGTATATTCTTCACAGAGTAAATGTCTTGTTTCGGCTAGGAAAAGGTGATTTCGACTACGCCGGACCCTACTTGGTATAAATACATGGAAAAACGTTATTTTAGGGACTTTTGACATAATTTAGACCTAAGGAGGCTAAGGAGGAGTTGGAGAAACATAAGCACAAGAATTGCATCGTTCAATCCTCACTCAAGACCCGAGTTTGGATCAATTTATTTTTCCGTATACTTAAACATATTTGTGATGAGTTGCCCCATATCTATGGAGTAGTTCCCTTTAGGGTTTGATGGGTTTGGTGTATTGATATTTGTTTGTGGATTATAACTCTAGTTTTATGTATTGAAGTGTTTTTGGATGATTTAATCGTTGCATCTACATTCACTTGTTCATGTAATCAAGAGAGGCATAACTTGTGATATCATTACATTATATTGTTGGTTGAGTTCATAAATTCTTTTTATTAATCGAAAGAAGCTAGTTGAATTATTTATTAAACCTAGTTCGGAGAATAATCGGAAGAGGTTTTCCTAAAGACTAATCTATTACGCATTCTTGCATATCTTCACGTGCTTAAATTGGTTCATCTTGTGAGCTTAAGACTTAATCGAGAGAGGAGTTTTTGATGAATGTTTGAAATAATAATCTAGTGAATTCGAGAGTCTCATTTGAACATTAGAAGTGAATTATCTAGAGTTAAATCCCAAACAATTATCTTGTACCCATCCTATCAAAACCCTATCTTCTCCCACTGATAACTTTCTTTGCTTACTCATTGTTACGATTGTCACTAGTCAATAGCTTTTGATTCTTAGTTAATTTTAGTTCTTAATCATATAAATCTCAGTCGATGATCATATTGGATAGAAATCAAGCTATAAACTACAAGAACGGTGTTTAAATCCAATCCATGTGGATACGATAGTATATTATACTATGTTCGACTAGTGAGCATATTTAAGTGTGTGTTTTGCGCTCGACAAATTTGCCAAAATGATAAAGCTAGGAGCGCATTCAAAACATATAGGACCTTCACATAAAGTCAATAAATAACTCAAGTTGGCCTCCACACGTAAGCATTAAATTGTACGCAGGCAGACAGTTTCAAATTAGAACATGTTAAATTCATTAAGTCCTATAAACATGGTCTCTATGTGATTCTGATTTCCACAATTGTACAGGCAACACTGCAACTTTAGACTAACGCATTGGTAGATTAAAGGTGTTGCAGGTACTATTGGCATGATCTCTAATTGTTTGTACAATGAGGTGGTGCAACTGTTTGAAAGCTCAGATTTAACAACGCTGATTTTATAAACATGCTTCTTAGGCGGGTGACAGTATCTAATAGGAGGGATTTCTAATGATTGACAATCGAATCTGATTTCATAATACTTCATCCCTATAGGCATGTCATCTAAGTGCGGCAGTACAACGAACAACAAAAGTAGTCAATTAATTGATTAAGATCCTGCAGTTATGATATCTGGGTGGGTAGTGCAATAAAAGCAATAGAAGCGACTGATTGATTGATTAGTTGAAGCCATATAGACATGTTCTAGACTAGCGAAGCATGTGTTATTGCATCATATAGGCATGTTGTCTAAGTGTGCATAGTAGTAAATTGGGCCTGAGCATTAGCAACCGGCTGGGCTGGTAGTACCCCCGGTGTCTGAAGTCCCTGTACCACCTGCTCTGGAGTGCAGGCTACGGGAGTTAGAGTACCTCCCCTGGCCTGCGAAATGGCTAGTGCGGACTAAACAAAAACCGCCTGAGTACATGAGCATCTATATAGTAACAAAGTCTGAAAACTAAATAAAAACAACACAACTTAATACATAATTTCCCAAAACCCGGGTGGCACTGAGTACATGAGCATCTATACAGTAACAAAGTCTGAAAAAAACATTATCTAAGAGAGTAGAATAGTACAAATAGAACTATATGATAAAGGAGGATAGTAAAGGACTGCGGAGGCCAAATCAGCTACCTCGAGGATCTCCGAAGTGAATGATAGCTCCAAGTCATCCACCATCATACCCAGAAGCACCTGGATCTGCACACAAAGTGCAGGGTGCAACATGAGTGCAACTAAGTTAATAAGTAACAAGTCTAGCCTTTTGGCTGAAAGTAGTGACGAGCCTCACAGGTACAGACCAATTACAAAAATACAGTACAGAAATGTAGACATGCTTTCAAGTTTAAGAGTTAAAGCTCAAACAGGTAAGATATGTCAACTGAAATGAGAAATAATACGTCTCGATATCTACATGTCAGTTATGTATGCCAATTGAAATATAACAAATACTGATGAAAGCTTATGCATACTCACAGAGGTATCAATCACTCAGTCCTCCCATGAACTTCATCCTCGCAGTTACTCATTCCTCACAGTCACTCAATCCTCACAATCACTCAATCCTCCCAATCACTTGGCACTCACTCTCAGCACTCATACTCGCACTAAGTAGGTACCTGCGCTCACTGTGGGTGTGCAAACTCCGAAGGGGCAGATCCAGCCCAAGCGCTATAATAAGTCAATCATGGCTTGAATAAGTAAAGCCTACTAAGGCGTGCAGCCCGATCCCATAAATATCCTTATAATCAGGCCCTCGGTCTCACTCAGTCACCAATCTCTCCAGTCTCTCGGGCTCAAAATGTCATGAAAATCAGCCCAAACGATGATGATATTAGGTGTAAATAAATGGCAACAAAGGCTAAGACATGATATGAGGATGATAGATATGACTGGGTATATGATTGAAAATTAAGCAAGTATTTTAATACCAATACAACCTCTAAGGGTCCCAACAGTACCAGCATATAGTCTAAGCATGAGTTCTAACATGAATCCAATTTCTCTAACACATGGAGAATATACGGATAACAACAAGGTTATTCAACTATACAGTTTCACTGAATCGACCGAGTCAAAATTCCTACTGTGCACGCCCACATGCCCGTCACCTAGTATGTGCGTCACCTCAACATCAACCACATATAACATAATTCAGGGTTTCTTTCCCTCAGAACAAAGTTTAGAAGTGTTACTTACCTCAAACCGTGCAAATCTCTACTCCAATAAGCCCTTGCCTAGCGAATCGGCCTCTAAATGCCTCGAATCTAGCCAAAAACAATTCGATACAATAAACTCAAGCTATAGGAATCAATACATATGAAAATGTTAAATTCTTAATCAAAATTCAATAAGTCAACTCAAAAGTCAACCCTCGGGCCCACGTAATGGAATCCGATAAACGTTACAAAATTCGAACACTCATTCAACCATGAATCACTCAAATCTCCAAATTTAAATCTCTCCAATGCCTAGCCTAAAACTCCAAAAATTCCACCTCAAACACACACAAACTATGTGGGAAATTCAATAGGGAAACAATATTATTGAATAACAATGATCACAAGTGACTTACCTTAAGAAACCCCTCGAAATCCCTCTCAAAACTTGCCATAGTCCGAGCTTGCAAAGTCCAAAATGATTAAAAATCACGAAACCCTTGAATTAATATTCTATCTAGAGGTCTTCGCTTCTGCGGACCATTTACCCGCACTTGTGGTCCCGCATGCGTGACAAAAACTTCGCTTCTACGATACTTGCTCAACCCCCAACCATGCGCACTTGTGGCCAGTTCCCCGCAACTGCGGGTGTACTTCTGCGAGGTCTCGTACGCTTCTCCGGAGACTGTTTCCACATGCCTCCTTTGCACCTGCGACCTATTTTTGCATCTGCATTCTCTCATATGCGGACCAAATCATCGCACCTGCGATCATTACCCAACTTCCATCCATCGCATGATATGATGAATCAATAAATAGCAACAGAGACTGAGATATGATATGTAATGACATGAATATGACTGAGTATGAATTTTCAATTTAAAACAAATAATTCACAGCAATATGACCTCTGTGGGTCCCCATAATACTGGCACATAGCCTCAACATGATTTTTAATATGCTTTTCAGCTCAATTTCTTTAACACATAAAACCGCATGGAAAATGCCAAGATTATTTAATTACAAAATTCCATAGAAATAATTATGTCACAATTTCTATAGTGCACGCCCACACGCCCGTCACCTAGCATGTGCATCACCTCCCAACAATTCACATAATACATATATTCAGAGTTCATACCCTCAGTTCCAAGATTAGAAGAGTTACTTAGCTCGAACAGGCCAAATCCAATGTCGAGCAAGCTAAGCAATGCTCCAGAAATTCCATTCTGTGTGTATCAACTTCCAAACGGCTCGAATCTAGTCACAATTAATTTGATTCAGTCCACAAAATTTATAGGAATTAATTCCATATCAAAATACTAATACTTTTCCACAAAAGCTGAAATTACGCCCCAAAAATCACTCGTGGGGCCCACATCTTGAAATCCGATAGAACTCATAAAATATGACAACCCATTTAATTACAAGTTCAACCATACTAATTTCACTCAATTCCGACTCCGAATGGGTATTCAAACTCGAAACATTCGTTTTGTGACATTATAGCAATTTCCTTCTATTTCTCTTGAAGATTCAATAATCTTACACCAAAAATGAAGATTAATTCATGAAATATAACCACAAGGGAGTCAAGAACACTTACCCTAAGTTGTGTGAAAACAATCCTCTCCAAAATCAAAAAATAAGTGAATATCACGAAACCCCGAATTTAAGCTTCTACCTCAGCGATTTTCGCATCTGCGGACAAGGGGTCACACCTGTGACCCTAGCTTCTGCAGACAAAATGCGCGCCTGCGGAAACAGCCAGCCTTCTCAAATCTCGCATCAGTGGCGCCCTCATACCCCTTCGCAGATGCGGCCTCGCAGATGCGAAAATTTCTTTGCACCTGCGAGCACTTCCCAATTCCACTCCTGGTCGCTTCTGCAACTGGTTGCGCGCGCGTGCGGCTTCGCACCTGCGATCAAAAGCTTTGCAGGTGCGATCACACTAGTAGGCAGCAGTTCCAGTATTTCCTTAAGTCAAAATTTGATCCGTTAACCATCTGAAACTCACCCGAGGCCCCCGGGACCTCAGCCAGATACACCAACAAGTCCTAAAACACACCACAGACTTACTTAAGGCCTCAAATCACATCAAAAAACCTCAACATTACCAATTACACACGGATTCAAGCCTAATAAATTTCGAAATTTCCAAATTCTACACACGACACCGAAAACTATCAAATCACATCCCATTGACCTCAAATTTTACACACAAGTCACATTTTACATTACGGACTTATTCCAATTTCTAGAATCGGATTCCGACCCCGATATAGAAAAGTCAACCCCCGGTCAAACTTCTTAAAAATTCAACTTTCGGCAATTCAAGCCTAATTCCACTACGGACCTCCAAATAATTTTCCGGATACTCTCCAAAGCCTAAAATCACCATACGGAGCTATTAGAATCATCAAAACTCCATTCTGAGGTCGTTTAAACATAAGTCGACATCCGGTCACTATTTTAACTTAAGCTTTAAACCTTGGAACTAAGTGTTCCAATTCATTCCAAAACATCACCGGACCCAAACCATTTACCTCGGCAATTCACACAACAACTGTAAAGTATAATTTGAGCAGTAAATGGGAAAACGGGGTTGTAATACTCAAAACGACCGGCCGGGTCGTTACAAGATCGAAGTAAGGAAATATTCGTATGGTATTCTTGAGAAAGATTATACCGGGCTTCTTTAGAATTGGAAATAAAGTCACGTTGGTAAGATGTTTAAGGAATATTTTCTTGAATTCTTGAATTCTTCCTTGAAATTTTGCTGAAGCTCAATGTCACGTTACTAAGGATGCTAATATGCAAATTCTTGTTTTGAATTTGCTGAAGTGAATTAGAGAGGTTAAAGAGATATCCACATCTCTTTAAGTGAATTAGAGAATGGATTTTAATGTCTTGGTGGTGTGGGCCCCACCTTTCAAGACTTTTGTCACATTTCTTCCTTAAAATGTGCCCCATTTCACTCTTTATTAAGAGTCGTTAGATGGGAAGGGGGAGCTGCCATGTTTGGGGTTCCTTAATTATCCAAAGATTTTAATTAATCTCCCACTAAAAGTGATTAATTACCCATTTATCCACATAATTAAGAATTATCTCAAATTACTTAAAATACTACTCACTTTTAACATACCTCATACACCTTACTATCATGATTATGTGGTAACTGGTATGGTACTAGTACATAAATAGAGGGTATTATAGCTTGGACCATATTTTATCCCAAATTATCAAACTTCGACGAAAACTCACTTTGTTCGATTCGCTTATCCTCTCACCTTCACGAATTTACTTATCGCTGGTTATAAATAACATAAATGCTTATAACCTCAAAAATAGTCTTTTCCTCATCCTAAAGTACTACTATTAAAATATTAATAAATCATGGTACCATATAAAATCAATGCATAAACTATTATTTCATTAAAACATCCATATAAAAATACATATATTTTCTCAACTTTTAATTTTTCTAATCTCATATAAAAGTACAAATTTTCATAAGCTAAATTCTTAAAATGGGAAAAAGATAAACTTTTTTTCTTATGAAAAAATAATTTCTATCTTTACAATAAAGAAAATCTCATAAACTTTCTCATATTATGTGTATAATTTAAAGCATATTCGAAAGTAGTAATATTAATAATTATATAAAATCATATTTTTTAAACCTTCTTTTTTTTAACAAGAATGTTCCATTCAAAATAACATATCAAATGTATATAACGGTATCAAGGTTGTTAAACTTACGGGGTCTTACAATAACATAGTCACAAATCCTCTATAATCTCATGAATGGTCTTAATCACTTCAAGCTCATATGGATTACTACGACTCATCCTAATATTAAAGTACGGGATGTAACACTTTCAACCTAATGTTAGGTTTATTTCTTATTGATTATATGGGGTCGGTTGTACTCATACTACACTTTTACACCTTGCGTGCAGATGTTGGTTGCTAATGTTGTTGTGATCGACGGGAGATGGAATTGCAGACGTAGCTGCATTCCGGTTGTAGCTGTCTCTTGTTCATGGTAGCCTTAGATTCATAGAAATCTGTTTATGTACATTTCGAATAGATGATGTATTTATTTCACNCACCAGCTTTGTAAATTCTAATCTTAGAAGCTCATGATTTGTACTACCAGTCCATATGGAACGTATCAGTTTTAGATGTTTTCTTTTATTTAATTGTCCTATTAATTTTATTGGAATTGATTAGATGTTAATTGGCTTACCTAGCGGGCTAGGTTGGGTGCCATCACTACTAGTTGGATTTTAGGTCGTTACAGTCTAATACTTGTACACTATTCAAAGCATGTTTGCTATACCTGTTTCGATGTCTACTACTATGCATGGTTAGACATCATAACACATGCTTCGCTAAACTAGAACATGTCTATAGGGCTTCAACTAATTAATCAATCAGTCGCTTCTAGTGCTTTTATTTCGTTGTACTGCCACACTTAAATGACATGCCTATAGGGATGAAGTATTATAAAATCATATTCGATTGTCAGTCATTAGAAATCCTTCCTATAGGATAGTGTCACCCACCTAAGAAGCATGTTTATAAAATCAGCGCTGTTAATATTTAGCTTTCAAACAACTGTACCACCTCATTGTGAAAACAATTAGAGATTATACCTATAGGACCTGCAATACCTTTAATCTGCCAGTGCGTTAGTCTAAAGTTGCAATGTTGTATGTACAATACTGGAAATCAAAATCACATAGAGACCATGTTTATAGGACTTAATGACTTAACGTGTTCTAATTTGAAAATGTCTACATGCGTGCAATTTGCTGCTTACGTGTGGAGGACAACTTGAGCCATTTATTGACTTTGTGTGAAGTCCTATATGTTT
>AWOL01S0003069.1:0-11142 GCA_000715115.1 Nicotiana otophora | reverse complement strand
TTATTAATTTCATTGGAATTGGTTAGTTGTTAATTGGCTTACCTAGCGGGCTGGGTTGGGTGCCATCACTACTAGTTGGATTTTGGGTCGTTACAGTCTAATACTTGTACACTATTCAAAGCATGTTTGCTATACCTGTTTCGATGTCTACTACTATGCATGGTTAGACATCATAACACATGCTTCGCTAAACTAGAACATGTCTATAGGGCTTCAACTAATTAATCAATCAGTCGCTTCTAGTGCTTTTATTTCGTTGTACTGCCACACTTAAATGACATGCCTATAGGGATGAAGTATTATAAAATCATATTCGATTGTCAGTCATTAGAAATCCTTCCTATAGGATAGTGTCACCCACCTAAGAAGCATGTTTATAAAATCAGCGCTGTTAATATTTAGCTTTCAAACAACTGTACCACCTCATTGTGAAAACAATTAGAGATTATACCTATAGGACCTGCAATACCTTTAATCTGCCAGTGCGTTAGTCTAAAGCTGCAATGTTGCATATACAATACTGGAAATCAAAATCACATAGAGACCATGTTTATAGGACTTAATGACTTAACGTGTTCTAATTTGAAACTGTCTACATGCGTGCAATTTGCTGCTTACGTGTGGAGGCCAACTTGAGCCATTTATTGACTTTGTGTGAAGTCCTATATGTTTCGAATGCATGCCTAGTTTTATCACTTTGAGCATCCTAAGTAGTGTCTAGAACCTCCTAAATAGCAGGTCCAAAGCCTCCTGGACCATAGGCATAGGACGGGTAGCGCACGCATAGGAGACAATTTAGAATTGAATTATAGCGCTTTAAGTAAACAACTTTATTATAGTAATTAGGTAGCAGGAGATGATAGTCTGTGCCCTCTGAATAATATGAGCAATCCTAACTCTAAAAAAGTTGCAAAGTATAACACTGTAAACTTTGGCCGGGACCCACAATTGTCGACCTCGATGAGTGCCTAACACCTTCTCTTTGAGGTAATTTGAGCCCTTACCCGATCTTTAGTAACACAAACTAGTTAAAACAGAGTTATTTTAAAATAGGTGCCCTAAAACACCTCAAAATCATTGGGGGCGACTGTTCTATTTAAATACCCATTAAAAAGAGTTGTCACATATCGAAGTCCACTTTCGCGAGCAAATGGGGAACGACAGTAACAGTAAAGTTCGTGTCTTCAAGGCGGATTGTGACAATTTAGAGATTTGTTATAGATCCGCATTGGAAATTTACGATTAATATTTTATGTGTTTCGTTACTACTTGTTGTACATCCTCCATGTCTACTTTATATATTTTATTACTGTTTGACCATTAGTAAGTGTCCAGTCGACCCCTCGTCACTATGTTTTTAAGGTTAGACAAGATAATTACTGGGCATGCGCTGCTTTACGAACTCATGCTACACTTCTGCATTGAATGTGCAGGTACTAAGACAAGTACTTCCAGTGGTCACACGGGGGCGTAGATGCACTTCCACAGAGACTTAGTGATGAGCTGCTTGCCTTTCTTCAATTTGCAGCACCAGATTCTCCTTCTACCTTGTTTACCGTTCCTATCTATTTTACTTCGGACAATAGTAGTAGTAGGTTGTATATTCTCTAGATTGCTCATGCACTAGTGACACCGAGTTTTGGGGCTTCTAGAGTTTATGCATTATTGTACTTATAATTACTATCACTGTGGTTTATGTATTATTCACACTTAATAATTTTGAGAAAGAAGTATGTACGGTTGCAGGGATTTAGCTTTTATTCGGTGTATTTAAGGAAACTTATGATTTAAGAAATTATAAAGAAATATTTAAATTGGAGGATCACGTCTAGGCTTTCCTAACAGCGGCGTTAGGCGCCATCATGACCTATTATAGGTTGTTGATGGTGACAGTTTGGTATCAGAGCTTCAGGTTCACATAGGTCTCACGAGTGCTGAGCAATCCTAGTTAGTCTTGCGGAACAGTGCGAAGACGTTCGTACTTATCTTCGAGAGGCTAGGGTGTGTTAGGAAAACACTCTTTCTTCATCTCCTATCGTATAGTTGATATTGTGCTAAGTATCCTTCTATTATTCTCTCATAGATAGTGAAACCGCAAGCGGTAGATGTACCCGGCAGTACAAGGGCTACTCCCCCCGTTGATTGAGGTCGAGGCAGAGGTTGGGGGAGGATCCCTCTACTATTAGAGGATGAGGGAGTCCTAGAGTTGTTCCTGTTGTACCACTAGTGGATCCAGTGGAGGATCCTATTAATGAGGAGCAGGATGAGGTGCCTGTAGCTGAGCTGGCCCTGACGAATTTCATGACTTCACCTGGATTTCATGATGTCATGGGTCGTATAATGCGGTTCATGGATTCTATGTCACAGGCTTGTTTATTTCTGGCGGACCCAACAACATCTCAGGCAGGAGGGGGAGCACAGACCCCTACCGCTTAGGCTCCAGGGCACACTACTGTCGTATATCAAACAAATGGTGCACTACCTACAGGCGGGGTCTAGCCAGTTGCCAGCCACAACCGTTGAGCAGCAGAAGCGATTGGACAGATGGACTAGGCTTCGTCCTCCAATCTTTGAGGGTGAGCGGTCATAGGACCCACATGATTTCATTGATTGTTGCAAGGAAAAGCAACGTAACATGGGACTATTGGAGTCCAATAGCGTGGACTTTACCATATTTCATTTTGAGGGAAAGGCCCGCAGATGCTAGCAGGCTTACCTCCATTGCAGGACAGCAGGTTAACCTCTCTTGACATAGGATCAGTTTATGCATCAGTTCTTTGAAAAGTACATACTACCTTCAAAGAGAGAGTAGCTTCGGGGTCAGTTCGAGTGGCTCTGTTAGGGTCATATTTTTGTGACTGACTACGTAGAGATATTCACTGACGTATTGTTCCATGCAACTATTGTGGGAAATAGAGAGGCTGCAGAGGTTTATTACAGGTCTACACCCTGAGATTCAGGTTTCTATAGCCCGTGAGGCAGATATGGGGATTTCCTTTCGTCAGGTTGTAGATATAGCTCGGTGGATCAAGCGTATCCGTAACCCCAGCGGAGAGTTTGCATCGAGGGATAAGCAACCTCGATATTTTAGTGGATTCAGTGAAGCCCCATTTGGGGGGAAGAGGTCAGTTCATAAGGGGCCAGTCTAGCAAGCACATGCATCTAGCACCACAACCTGCTCGGAGTGCTCCAGTACGACCCTACTTCAGTGCTATTCCAGAGAGTACTTACCGTCCGCCAGCTATCCAGGGTTTCTCTAGTCGGTATTCATGCCATCAGGGTAAGACTTTGGGTGAGCAGTTCTTTACTTTGAGGGGTTGTTTTAAGTGTGGGGAGTTAAGCTACGTGAAGAGGTTTTGTCCCAAACTACGGGGCAAGGCAATGCAGCAGGACCAACAGCCCATAATTACCGCACCAGCTACCACACCTCCCACCCGGCCGGCCAAAGGTAGAGGGCAGGTGGGTAGGGGTCTCCCTTAAGGTGGAGGCCAGTCAAGTGGCGCTCCAGCTGAATACTATGCTTTCTTAGCCTGGCCAGATGGAGTCGCCTCCGATGCAGTGATCACAGGTACTATTTTATCCAAAGTCTATTTATTTTCTCTTTATCTGGATTTCTATCGTTAGTCCTTGGGTGGTCCTGTATATGTCCCCGCCAATGGGTAATTCTATTACTGTGGATCGGGTTTACCCGTTATGTGTAGTGACTTTCTATGGTTACGAGACCAGAGCAGATCTTCTTTTGCTCGATATGGTTGTTTTCGAGGTTATCTTGGTCACAAACTGATCGTTTTCTTACCATGCCATTCATGATTGCAATGCCAAGAATATTACCTTGGCGATGCCTGATTTGCCCAGATTAGAGTGGAGGGGTTCATTTGTTGGTACTTCTAGTTTGGTTATTCCTTTCTTAATGGCTCGATATATGGCCGAGAAGGGCTTTTTGGCCAGTTTGCCCTTTGTTCGGGATACTACTAGAATGACTCCCGTGATAGATTTAGTGCCGATGGTACGAGCATTTTTCGATGTATTTCCTGCTAACTTACCAGGTATGCCGCCGGATTGAGATATGGCTTTCAACATTGATTTGGTGCCAGGCACCCAGCCTATATGTACTTCACCTTACCGCATGGCTCCAAAGGAGTTGAGGCAATTAAAATAGAATCTTTGCGAATTGCTATAGAAAGCGTTCATCTAGGCAAGAGTATCGCCTTATGGCGTACCTGAGTTATTTGTGAAGAGGAAGGATGAGAGTATTCGGATGTGCATTGGATTACCGTAAATTGAACAAAAACACCATCAAGAATAAGTACCTATTGCCACACATTGATGATTTGTTTGATCATTTATAGGGTGCTAGAGTGTCCTCAAAGATCTATTTGAGATTTGGGTATCATCAGCTGGAGATTCGTGCTTCGGATGTTCCGAAGACTACTTTCTTGACCAGATATGGGCACCACGGATTTTTAGTGATGTACTTTGTCTTAACTAACTCCCCAACGGCGTTTATGGATTTGATGAATCAGGTGTTCAGGCCATATCTTGACTCCTTTGTCATCGTCTTCATTGATGACACATTTATCTACTCGCATATTATGGAGGAGCATGAGGATCATTTAAGGTTAGTGCTTTAGACCTTTCGGGAACACAAGCTATATGCTAAGTTCTCCAAGTGCGAGTTCTGGTTAGATTTTGTGGCTTTATTGGAGTATGTTGTATCTAGTGGGAGTATTAAGGTGGTTCCTAGGAAGATTCAGGTTATTATTGTCGGTTTGTGGTTAGCGACCAAGATTACGAGTTTCTTGGGGTTAGTAGGTTATTATCGTCGGTTTGTGGATGTCTTGTCATCTATTGTAGCTCCTTTGACTAGATTGACCTAGAAGGGTGCTCCGTTCAGATGGTCTGATGATTGTGAGGCGAGCTTTCAGAAGCTCAAGACTGCATTGACTACAACGTCGGTGTTAGTGTTGCCCTCAGAATCAGGGATATATAGTGTGTATTGCGACGCTTCACGCATTTTCTTGGGTTGTGTATCGATTTAGGAGGGGCGAGTTATTGCTTATGCTTCACGTCAGCTAAATCCCCACAAGAAGAATTACCCCGTGCATGATTTGGAGTTGTCCGCGATAGTTCATGCCCTCAAGATTTGGAGGTATTATCATGAAGGGGTCTCTTGTGAGGTTTACACCGATCATCGTAGTTACGTGATGGGATCTTAATCTGAGGTAGCGTAGGTAGCTTGAGTTAGTGAAGGATTATGATATTACTATCCTCTATTCTCGGGGCAAGGGGAATGTGGTCGCAGATGCCTTGAGCATGAAAGTTGAGAGTATCGGTAGTTTGGCATTCATTTCAGCAGATGAGAGGCCATTGGCTTTGGACATCCAGTTCTTAGCCAACCAACTTTTAAGGCTAGATATTTCCGAGCCTAGTCATGTTCTTGCATGTGTTGTGGCTCAGTCTTCTTTATTCAAGCGGATCAAGGATCGTCAGTATGATGACCCGCACTTGCTAGTCCTTAGAGAGACGTTGCTATGGGATGATGCCAAAGAGGTTACTATCGATAATAATGGTGTTTTGTGACTCCATGGTCGTTTATGGGTTCCTAATGTTGATGGTTTGAGGGGGACAATTCAAGAAGAGGCACACAATTCGCGATATTCTATTAATTCAAGTTCTACGAAAATGTATCGTAACTTGAGGCACAATTACTGGTGGCGGCGGATGAAGGACATAATCGAGTATGTTGCGAGGTGTCTGAATTGCCAGCAGGTTAAGTATGAGCACTAGAGGCCAGGTGGCCTACTTCATAAAATTGCTATACCGGAGTAGGAGTGGGAGGCATCACTGTGTATTGCGTAGTTGGGTTGTCGCGGACGTTGAGGAGTTCGATGCTATTTGGGTCATTATCGACAGACTAACCAAGTATGCATAATTTATTCTGGTGGTGACTACGTAAACTTCAGAGAGGTTGGCCAAAATTTATATTTAGGATATTATCCGGCTGCATGGTGTGCCTAATTCCACCATTTCTAATAGAGGCCCTCAATTCACTTCACATTTCTGGAGAGCAGTATAGAGTTAGTTGGGTACCCGAGTAGAGCTCAGCACAACTTTTCATTCGCAGACTGACGGGCAGTTGAAGTAGACATTTCATATTCTAGAGGATATACTCAGAGCATATGCTACTAACTTCGGAGGGAAGTGGGATCGATTCTTGCCTTTGGTTGCGTTTTCTTAAAACAACAGTTATCAGTCTAGCAACGAGATGGCTCCAAGTGGAGATTTGAAGGTTCCAATACGTTTTTATGAATATTTTGGACTTGGGCATATATTCGGATTGTGTTTTTGGTGGGCCGGAAGCATTTCGGCGCCTATTGCTGAAAGTTGGCATTGTGAAGGTTTTAGAATTTACTAAAATTGACTTAAAGTGGATTTTTGTGTTATCGATGTCCGTTTATGATTCCGAGCCTTAGAATAGGTTCATATTGTGACTTATGAATTGTTCATAAATTTTGTGTCATTCCAAGTTATCTAAGTATGGTTCGACGCGTTCGGAGTTGGTTGAATTGAGTTTGAAGCTTAGAAGTTGATAAATGAGGTTTTGAGGTGCAATTCTTGATTCTGGTGTTGTTTTATATGTTCTGAGGCTTCGAGTAAGTCCATAACATGTTTATGGACTTGTAAATGCATTTGGACGGTGTCCTGGGTTGCTCGGATGTGTTTTGGACCACATGGAGCATAATCGAAATCAAGTGAAATTGCTCGCGTGCTTGTGTGTTTCGGGATCGCGAGAGTTGTCCCGCGATTGCAAAGAAGGTTGATGAGGGGCCTTGACATTTACTCTTCGTGAACGCAAAGAGGCTAACACGAATGGGGAGAAGGACTTCATCCTCATTCACGAACGCGAATGTGAATGCTAACGCGAAGGAGGCTGGGAGTGGAATGGGGTGAGATGCATAAGGATTTTGTGTACACTACTATTTGAATGCGAACGCGAAAGGCAGGGTCAGCTGGGCATCATGAATGTGACCATAAGTTTGTGAGCGCGAAGGGTACCTGGGTAGCTAGGATAAGTTTGCCTTCGCGATCACGAGGCATTTTCCGCGATCGCAAAAAAGAGCGGTCCTGGGCAGATTTAATTTTAATACAGGATTTGGCACATTTTCTTTCATTTTAACTTGGGTTGGCCGGTCTTGAGAGCTCTTTTGAGATGATATTCATAAAGCACTACACGGTATGTGAATTATAACCATTTTTGAGTTAAATACATGGATTATAGGTAGATTGTAGCATGAACAATAGTGAAAATTGTGGGATTTAGTTGGAAACCTAGGTTTGGTAAAAATGGGATTTTACCATGAAATTTATTATTGAATTGGGAATAAATTATATATTTCAGTTCGTGAGGTCATGAGTAATATTTATCTTTGAACATTTTCAGAATTCGGGTAGGTGGGCCCATGGGTGACTTTTATGGACATTCCGACTTTGGTTGGCAAATTAGTTTAATAGTTAAATTATACACTTTTGAGCATATATTGATCAGTTCATATGAGTTTTGATTAGTTTAGGATTGCTCGGCGTCCTTTTAGGAGTTCTAGTGAGGTTAAAGAGCCGGATAGTGAACTTGGAAGCGAGGTAACTTGATTAACCTTGTAAGAAGGAATTTATCCCATTAGGTGTAATAATTGTTGTGTGCTACTTGTTGTGGGGAGATATGTATGCATGAGGTGACGATAGTCCGTACGTAGCTATATTTATTTTATGTCGGGTAGACTTAGATTCACATCATGTTGTATTTACCCTGCGTACTTGATTTCCTTAATTTAAGACTGGTATTTCTCAAATCCGATACAAAAATCACAATCAAAACCTCAAAACTTGGCCTAAGGATTTCTCCACCTTTTTCACAAATTTCTCAACTCAAAACCGTAATTAGATGAAGAATAAATGATATCTTAGTTCTAAATGATAAAACAAATCATTAGAATGATACCGAATTTTGCAGACAACCACGAATCATTAGAATCACAACCAAGCGTCTGATTTCTATCAACCAACTCGAATGACACCAAATTTTGCGGACAAGTTCCAAATGATAAAAAGAATCTATTCCAAGTCCCAAAACAAAAATCCCAACCTGATTGGTATAAAGTCAACCTAAAATAAAACTTAAGGNCGCCTCTTACTGAGTCTAGGGTTCTAATATATGATAAACAAAGCTAAGTCCCGGTTTCTTTAGCTACAGAAGGTACTCAGATGTGAAATAGGTAACGCAAAAGAAAACCCTGATAGCCCACTCAGATGTCGCAATTGAGACTAAAGTTTCACAATTGCGATGGTAGCCTACTTCGCAAAAGCGACACAATGGTCACAAATACGACCAAACCCAACTCTATATTGTCTTCTCAAATGCGATAAGGGCATTGCCTCTACGATATATATGGACCTCCCCTGCCCTCTTCACAATTGCGACAACTGTCGCACCAACAACTTATTACCAGCTCAATCCAATCTGAAACAAGTTCGAAACTCACCTGAGCCCTCAGGTCCCTACACTAATTATTCATACAAGTCTAAAAACCTCCTACAAAGCCGCTTGCACCATCAAAACACCGCTATAACATCCGGAACCACGAATTGGACATCAAAACACATGAAATTGCAACATGAACAGAAGAATTATTAGAATCACAACCAAGAGTCTGATTCCTATCAAACCAACTCGAATGACACCGAATTTTGCAGACAAGTTCCAAATGATACAACTAACCTATTCCAAGTCCAAAAACAAAAATACAAACCCGATTGATATAAAGTCAACCTAAAATAAAACTTAAGAAATTTCAAAACCTTAAATTTGCCAACATTCGGCAAAACAAGCCAAACTAGGCTAGGAACCTTCAAATTCAATTTAGGGCACACGCCAAAGTACAAAATAAATATACGAACCTATTGGAACCATCAAAACACCGTTCTGGGGTGGTTTTCACAAAAGTCAAATCTCGATCAATATTTTTAACTTAAGATTCTAGACTAAGAACCAAAGGGGCCAAATCAACCCAAAACTTTCCTTAAACAAAACCAACCATCCCCACAAATTATAAATCAACAAATACACACGTGTGAAGCATCAAATGGGGAAACGGGTGTCAAATAGACAAAATGACCGGTCGGGTCATTACAGGCTCACTGTTGGCTTGCCTAACGAAAATGTTGGGCACTATCACGGTTCAAAGTGGGATTTGGGTCTTGGCAGTGATTGTATGTTATTAAGTGGGGCATTTGAGCCAGGAATCTGGAGTGTGATAAGAGTGTATGTATTTGATGATATCTCTATAAAATTATTACTTGACATGTATATTTGACATATAGGCATAGAGATGCATTTTCCTCATGATAGACGGTAATAGGATATTTGATGACTTGGACTGTATATTGACATGTAGGCATAGAGATGTATTTACCTCATGCTAACTTGTAAATGAAAAGGCATATTTGTAGTTGAAAGTGTGGGAGAATCATAGTTCTTGATAAATGCATATTTCTGTCATTCCATGAATGATTTGGACTTAAGCTGTTATACTTGTAAAGAATGTCTACGTACCCATATTTGTGATCGAGCTGAATGCGGAACCGTTTGAGTTAATTACTGTTATTTGCATTATCATATCCTTAATTCTTGCACCCTATTTTTCACGAGTCAAAACAAGATTCAACTTGTGGTTTCTCTGTTGATGATAAAAGTGAGTCGCCACCAATTTCAAGGCATACTAGGGTATCTATTTAATTACTAAGGTCATTTCTTTATTAGTCTGCTAACCGGTGAGACTTTGGGTAAGGGTTATTATTTTTCTAAGGGGAAGGTGTTAGGCACTCCTTAAAATCTACCTGAGGTAGCTCCATAGGACTTAGACTAGATTTAAAGGATTAGTTGTCTATATTCTGCTTAACTAGTGTTTGGGGGTACGACATACTATATATATCTAATTTAGAACTTGCTATTTAAAAAGAGGATGTGAAGTTTTGAAATGATATAAGTTTATTAATGTCTTGAAGATAATGTTTGTATGTATATATGCTTGAAAGAGGTTCGGTGTATTGTATATATTGTTTATGTTTATAAAACATGTGAGACGAGGGCTAAGTTATAAAAAAATGATTTGTATTTAAAGACTGTGGCCATTTATGTAACTCTAATAAGGGTATTGTAAAGATCGGTCTAAAATATACCTTTGGTTTTCATATTTTATTTTAACTTTGAAGAAATCATTGGGAAACCTTTTAAAACTGGGCAGCGGGACTTTTACAGGAATACTCGATTTAGGAGGCCAATTTCGGGTTCCATTTCTTTTTTTTGAAAGAGAAGACAGTCCCTTGCAAAAGTTGTTTTTGATTCTAAAAGACTTCGTAAATTAGTAGAGATTAGTAGTATAAACAACATATGATTAACGAATTAGGATTATCTACTACTAGGACTAATGTTTCTTTTAATCATATGTTTTTTAGGCTTGTCTAGATTATCTACATGATTCAAATTATATAGTAAAACATTTAATCAAATATGGCAAGTGTAATATACAGGTGTAAAACAATAATGAACGTAAATAAAGCAGTAGAAAGGAAGTAGTGACTCTGGTTTGGGCTTCAAGAGAGGTAGGCCCAGCAAATTGTAGAAAACGGACAACAACAGACTTCAGACTTCCTAATGCATAGGTACATGACCTGGGCCTGAGTCCTTTGAGAATTCGGCAGGCCCAATGGTAATACATGTTCAACAAGAAAGAAAGAAAGAAGGTCATTAGATATTCTACTCTATGCGTAAATTCATACTTTAAATAAACTAGTAAAGGCCTAACAAATTATAACAAACAATAAGAATAATCCAGAATATGAAAACCATAACAATGTGGGGTCACTTATGGCAATGTGATTCATACTGAAAACCTTTTGTTGTTATTAAAAACTAAACCTAAAGGGAGTAATGAATTTCAATAGATTATAGTCTAAGGGTAGAATTACATTCAAGGCCACAACACTCTTTGGATCCCTGACACTTTAAGGTTCCCACGGGTCTTTGGGCCTAGGGCAGTGCTTGTGTCAGGGAGAGTAACCCAACTAGGAACTAAACTCTACTCCCAA
>AWOL01S0003068.1:54579-69234 GCA_000715115.1 Nicotiana otophora | reverse complement strand
ACAATCATAATAGTGATGAGTAGTGGGAGGTTATATACATCATGGGTTAAAGTAGTGGGAGTAGTGGACATCCACAATTACTATAGGTTTTACAACACTCCCCCTTGGATGTCCAAAAATAGATAATATGCCTCGTTAAAACCTTACTAAGAAAAAACCACGTCGGAAAACATTTTAGTGAAGGAAAAAGAGTACACATATCTGTAATATGCTTTATTTGCTGCCTCGTTAAAAACCTTAAAAGGAAAACCCAGTGGGACAAAACCTAGGCTAAGAAACAAAGAGTACAATGCGTATCTTATTCCCCCTCCTGAAACATCTCATTCCAATCTTTTGTCCAACTTCTCAAATGTTGATGTTGGTAATGCCTTAGTGAATATATCAGCCAAATTTTCACATGAACAAATTTGTTGAACATTAATTTCACCAATTTGTTGAAGATCATGCGTGAAAAAAGAACTTTGGTGAAATGTGCTTTATTCGGTCGCCTTTGATGTATCCGCCTTTCAGTTGAGCAATGCAAGCAGCACTGTCTTCATATAGTGTAGTTGGATTATATTGTTTCATAAGAAAACCAGACATTTTCTGAATATGATGAGTCATTGATCTCAACCAAAAACATTCCCGACTAGCTTCATGAATGACTATTATCTCAACAAGATTTAAAGATGTGGAAACTATTGTATGTTTCATTGAAAGCCATGATATAGCTGTACCTCCATATGTAAACAAATAGCCTGTTTGAGATCGGGCTTTATGTGGATCACACAAATAATTTGCATCGGCATAACCAATCATTTCTGACTTGAATTCATTAGAATAAAACAATCTCATATCTATAGTTCCCCGAAGATATCTAAATATATGCTTAACACCATTCCAATGTCTTCTTGTTGGGGAGGAGATAAATCTTGCTAATAAGCTTAGTGCAAAAGCAATATCTGGTCAGGTATTGTTGGCAAGATACATCAGTGCCCCAATTGTACTAAGATATGGAGTTTCATCACCAATAAGCTCTTCATCATTTTCTTGAGGCCAAAATGGATCTTTATTTATGTCTAGCTATCTCACAACCATTGGGGTACCCTTCATTTAGCAAATACTCGCCAAGCCGATTGTACCACATCCTCCCTGATTGCTTCAATCCGTATAAGGATTTATGAAGCTTTATTGAACAAGTTTACCTTGAACTATTATGTGCTTTAGTAACTTTAAATTCTTCAGGGATTTTCATAAAAATTTCATTGTCCAGTGATCCATATAAGTAGGTTGTGACAACATCCATCAACCGCATATCAAGCTTTTCATGGACTACCTGATTTATTAGATACCTGAAGGTAATTGCATCTACCACAGGAGACTATGTCTCCATATAATCAATGTCAGGCCTTTGTGAAAACCCTTGTGCCAAGTCGTGCTTTATATCTCATGACTTCACCTTTCTCGTTTCATTTTTGTAACGACACGCTAGGTCGTTTCAGGTATTACAACTCTGTCTCCCCATTTACTGCTCAAATTGTGCTTTTCAGTTGTCATTTGACTTGCCGGGGGTAATTTGTTTGAGTCCGGTGAGGTTTGGAATGATTTGGAACACTTAGTTCCAAGGTTTAGAACATAATTTAAAAAGGGTGACCCGATGTTGACTTATGTGTAACGACCCCGAAGAAATTTTGCAATGAAAATTAAGGTTTTGTGTTGCCGAGGAAGATTAATTAGTATAAAGGTTGTAGAGTGTGTTTTGGGTGGAACAATGCGCCGATGAGTAAAGGAAAATATTTGCTGGAAAAAGGTCATTTCTGCGGCCCACTATGCGGTTGCAGAATCACTCTACGGACCGCATAATGGCCACAGAGTGAATAAGGAGTGGGGCAAGTGTAGATGAAAGTTTGCGGCACATTATGCGATCGCAGATCAGTTCTGCAGTGCATTATACGACCGTAGAGTGTGTTTCGGGTTTCATTTGTTTGGTTTTATAAACCCGACTACATTGTTATCAAACACTATTGGGGTCATTTTGAAGGGTTTCATCTGATATTTTACAGACAGGTGAGAGCATATTAGAAAGTGAAGACCTAGTCATTTGTCCATCAATTCTTGTTCAAGATTTGATGATTTCACAAGGATCTTGCTAGGGATTCAAAGAGGTATGAATTTCTATTACTAGTCTTCAATTTTGAGTTTAGGTAAAGATGGGTGATTGGGAGTATGATTCATGGATGTGAGAGTATTATTTATACATACACATACCAATAAGGTTTCTAGAAATATTGGTCTGGTTGGAAAAGCATAGAATCTAGCTGGGGCGCCGACTGGAGGGTCCCCACTTACCTGGCCTCCACCTCTAGGACGGCCCCTACCCGCATGTCCTCTGCCTCTGGGCGGCCGTATAGCTGGTGCTGTAATCACGGGCTACTGGCCCTACTGTACTGCCTTGCCCAAAAGCCTGGGGCAGAATCTTTGCACGTGATTTAAATCACCACACTCGAAACAACCTCTCGGTATGGTGATTTGCTGCCCTTAAGTCTGACCCTAATGGACTGAATACCCACCAAAAGAATCCTGGAGAGCTGGTGGGTGATATGAAATCTCTAGCATGGTGCTAAAATAAGCACCGTAAGAACTCTGATGACCGAGGTACCCACTGGAAGAACCCTGAATAGCTGGCGGTTAGTAAGAACTCTCCGACATAGCACTGAAATAGGTTAACGCTGGAATACCTCGAGAAGGTGGTGGTGCCGGATATGAGGGACTGCTAGGCTGAGCCCTCCCACAATGACCTCTTCCCCCAGCTTGGGCACCCCTGAACTCTCCAAAAAAATGGGACCTCTTGTCCCGCTGCATCTGCACTCTACCCCTCTGACGGTAACCCTCAATCTTCCGAGCTATCTCCACTACTAGCAGATAAGAAGTCCCCATCTCAACCTCCAAGGCCATAGTAGCCTGAATACCTGAGTGCAACCCCGCAACAAACCTTCCACTCATTCTTCCTCAATGGGAAGTATCATAAGTGCATGGCAAGACAACTCAGAGAACCTAGCCTCATAATCGGTCACTGACATCTGACCCTGCTGGAGCTGCTCCAACTGAAATAGCAACTCTTCCATCTGAGAGGGTGGAATATATCTGTCCAAGAATAGGCGTGTAAATTGGTACGAAGTGATGGGAGGAGAACCTGTCGGCCTTCCAAGAAGATAAGACTGCCACCGCTTACGGGCCCTTCCCTCCAACTGAAAAGTAGTAAAATCCACCCCGTGGGGCTCCAATATGCTCATGTTGTACAGTATGTCCCTGCACCGATCAATGAAGTCACGGGGATCCACATGCCGCTCACCTCTAAAGACATGAGGGTGTAGTCTAGTCCATCTATCCAATAGCTTATGTGGCTCCCCAGCCGCAACTGGTCTAGGCTCAGGTGCCGCTGCTGTAACTGGCTAGGCAGCTCCCATGGGTAGTACACGCGGGGTTTGCTATATGGCAGCCGCATGTTCTGGAGCCTGAGCGGTAGGTGTCTGTGCTCCCCCTCCAGCCTGAGATGTGGCTGGGTCTGCTGGAAATAAACCAACCTGGGTCATAGAATCCATGAACCGTAGCATACGACCCATGACCTGCCGAAATCCCGGTGCTATCATGACATCGACCGGGGCTGGCTCTGCTGCGGGCACCTCGCCCTACTCCTCAATAACGGGATCCTCCACTGGATCCACTGGTGGTGCAACTGGGGCAACTCTGGGACATCCTCATCCCCTACCTCGGACCGGTGCCTTCCCCCGGCCTCTGTCTTGGCCTCTAGCAAAAAGGGGAGTAGCTTCTCCCGGGTTCGGAACATCTACCGCGCATGTTCTCACCATCTGCGAGTCAGTGAGAGAAGAATCTTAGTACACCATCAACTGCACGATAGGAGATGAATGAAGAGTAATTTCCTAACACCGTATAGCCTCTCGATGATAAGTACGTACGTCTCCGCACCGATCCGCAAGACTCTATTAGGCCTACCCATAACTTGTGAGACCTGCGTGAACCTAGTGCTCTGATACCATGTTGTCACGACCCAATTCCGTATCAGGCCGTGATGGCGTCCATCACCGTTGCTGGACAAGCCGACAGTGATCAACCTGATGATTTCCCACTGTTAATGAGTTTCCCATGTAGCAATTTTTCCTTAATTTAAAAGATTTAATGAGAAACAGATTTAAGTTAATAAATGAAAGTAGTTAGAAGTATTTATAACCATAGGAACGAAACCAAAATCACAAGTCTACTAATGTGTGCCAAGATCTAGTGTCACAAGTATGTTGGCAACTAGTAGAATATACAACAGATGTCTACTCTACTGTCTGAAATAGAATATACAGAAACAAAACATAAGAGTGACTCTGGCCTGCTGCTGAACAACTCGGAAGGGCAGCTCACCGTGAACTCTCGAACCAGGATGAAGTACGCGCGCAGACCGGATTACCAGGTGCACCAGCCTCAGACCCGCACATCAAGTGCAGAAGTGTAGCATTAGTACATAACCAACATGTACCTAGTAAGTATCCAGCCTAACCTCGAAGAAGTAGTTATGAGGGGTCGACTTTGACAGTTACTATGGACTAACAATAATATGTCAAAATATTAATTAAGCATGGATTACATGAAGAATACAGAAACCCAATAACAGGAAACAGTAAATAATCCCTTCACTAATATTAAATCCCAAATTTATACTTTTTGTGATTTAACAATTTATATCTCGAGCCAAAGAAGCAATATCAATTGCAAATTGATTCCAAAGATTTATTATGCACAAGTTATGCTGAGGTCGTACGGCCCGATCCAACATAATATTTAAATTGTGCACTACCGAGGGTCGAACGGCACGAACAATAGATGCATCTATCTGCTACCGAGGCATTCGGCCCATTATGTGGTTGCATAATCACTCTACGGACCACATAATGGCCGCATAGTGAATCAGGAGTGGGGCAAGTATGGAGGAAAGTTTGCAGCGTATTATGCGACCGCAAATCAGTTCTTCAGTGCATTATGCGACCGTAGTGTGTTTTTCGGGGTTTCATTTTTCTAGTTTTATAAACCTGACCCAATTCTTATAAAACACTATTGGGGTCATTTTGAAGGGTTTCATATGATATTTTAGAGATAGGTGAGAGCATCTTAGAGAGAGAAAGTGAAGACCTAGTCATTTGTCCATCAATTCTTGTTCAAGATTTGAAGATTTCACAAGAATCTTCCTAGGGATTCAAAGAGGTATGGATTTCTAATACTAGTCTTCAATTTCGAGTTTGGGTAAAGATGGATGAATGGGAGTATGATTCTTGGGTATCAGAGCATTATTTATACATACACATATCAATAAGATTTCTGGAAACATTGCTCTGGTCGGTAAAGCGTAGAACCTAGCTAGGGCGCCGACTGGCGGGTCCCCACCTGCCTGGCCTCCACCTCTAGGACAGCCCCTACCCCTATGTCCTCCACCTTTGGGCGGCCGTATAGCTGGTGCTGTAATCACGGGCTGCTGGCCCTACTGTACTGCCTTGCCCGGAAGCCTGGGGCAGAATCTCTGCACATGACTGAAATCACCGCACTCTAAACAACCTCTCGGTACGGTGATCTGCTGCCCTTAAGTCTGACCCTGATGGCTCGAATATCCACCGAAAGAACCCTGGAGAGCTGGTGGGCGGTATGAAATCTCTGGCATGGAGTTAAAATAGGCATTGTAAGAACTCTAATGACCGGGGTACCCATTGGAAGAACCCTGAATAGGTGGCGGGCGGTAAGAACTCTCCGACAGAGCACTGAAATAGGTTCGCACTGGAATACCTCAAGAAGGTGGTGGTGCCGGATATGGGGACCTGCTAGGTTGAGCCCTCCCACAATGACCTCTGCCCCCAGCTTGGGCACCCCTGAACTCTCCAGAAAAACGGGACCTCCTGTTCCACTGCATCTGCTCTCTACCCCTCTGACGGTAACCCTCAATCCTCCGAGCTATCTCCACTACTAGATAATAAGAAGTCCCTATCTCAACCTCCCGGGCCATAGTAGCCTGAATACTTGAGTGCAACCCCACAATAAACCTCCCACTCATTCCTCCTCAATGGGAAGTATCATAAGTGCATGGCGAGACAACTCAGAGAACCTAGCCTCATAATCGGTCACTGATATCTGACCTGATGGAGCTGCTCAAACTGAAACCGCAACTCTTCTCTCTGAGAGGGTGGAATATATCTGTCCAAGAATAGGCATGTAAATTGGTCCCAAGTCATGGGAGGAGAACCTGTCGGCCAGCCAAGAAGATAAGACTGCCACCACTTACGGGCCCGGCCCTCCAACTGGAAAGTAGTGAAATCCACTTCGTGGGACTCCAATATCCTCATGTTGTGCAATCTATCCCTACACCGATCAATGAAGTCCTGGTGATCCTCATGTTGCTCACCTGCGAAGACGCGAGGGTGTAGTCTAGTCCATCTATCCAATAGGTTCTGTGACTTGCCAGCCGCAACTGGTTTAGGCTCAAGTGCCGTTGTTGCAACTAGCTAGGTAGTGACCTCGGGTAGTGCACGCGGGGTCGGATATATGGCGGCCGCATGTTCTGGAGCCTGAGCGGTAGGGGTCTGTGCTCTCCCTCTAGCCTGAGATGTGGCTGGGTCTGCTGGAAATAAACCAGCCTGGGTCATAGAATCCATAAACCGTAGCATACGGCCCATGACCTCCCGAAAGCCCGATGCTGTCATGACATCGACCGGGGGTGGCTCTGCTGCGGGCACCTTGCCCTGTTCCTTAATAACGGGATCCTCCATTGGATCCGCTGGTGGTGCAACTGGGGCAACTCTGGGACATCCTCATCCCCTACCTCGGGCCGGTGCCCTCCCCCAGCCTTGGCCTCGGCCTCTAGCAAAAAGGGGAGTAGCTCCTCCCGGGTCCAGAACATCTGTCGCGCGTGTTCTCACCATCTATGAGTCAGTAAGAGAAGAATCTTAGTACACCATCAGCTGCACGATAGGAGATGAATGAAGAGTATTTTCCTAACACCGTATAGCCTCTCGGAGATAAGTACAGACGTCTCCGCACCGATCCGCAAGACTCTATTAGGCCTACCCATAACTTGTGAGACCTGTGTGAACCTAGTGCTCTGATACCATGTTGTCACGACCCAATTTCCTATCAGGCCATGATGGCAACCATCACCGTTGCTGGACAAGCCGACAGTGATCAACCTGATGATTTCCCACTTTTAACGAGTTTCCTATATAGCAATTTTTCGTTAATTTAAAAGATTTAATGAGAAACATATTTAAGTTAATGAATGAAAGTAGCTAGAAGTATTTGTAACCATAGGAACGAAACCAAAATCACAGGTCGACTAATGTGTGCCAAGATCTAGTGTCACAAGTATGTTGGCAACTAGTAGAATATAAATAAGATGTCTACTCTACTCTCTGAAATAGAATATATAGAAACAAAACAAAAGAGAGACTACGCGCGCAGAACGGATTACCAGGTGCACCTGCCTCATACCCTGCACATCAAGTGCAGAAGTGTAGCGTTAATACATAACCAACATGTACCCAGTAAGTATCCAGCCTAACCTCGAAGAAGTAGTGATGAAGGGTCGACTTTGACAGTTAATATGGGCTAACAATAATATGTCAAAATATTAATTAAGCATGGATTACATGAAGAATACAGAAACTCAATAATAGGAAACAGTAAATAATCAATTCACTAATATTAAGTCCCAAATTTATACTTTTCGTCATTTAACAATTTATATCTCGAGCCAAAGATGCAATATCAATTACAATTTGGTTCCAAAGATTTATCATGTGCAAGTTATGCTGAGGTCGTACGGCCCGATCCAACATAATATTTAAATTGTGCACTACCGAGGGTCGAACGACACGAACAATAGATGCATCTATCTGCTACCGAGGCATTCGGCCCATTATATGGTTGCATAATCACTCTGCGGACCACATAATGGCTGCATAGTGAATCAGGAGTGGGGCAAGTGTGGAGGAAAGTTTGCGGCACATTATGCGGCCGCAAATCAGTTATACAGTGCATTATGCCGCCGTAAATCAGTTATGCATTGCATTATGCGACCGTAGAGTGTGTTTCGGGGTTTCATTTTTCTAGTTTTATAAACCCGACCCAATTCTTATAAAACACTATTGGGGTTATTTTGAAGGGTTTCATCTGATACTTTAGAGATAGGTGAGAGCATCTTAGAGAGAGAAACGTGAAGACCTAGTTATTTGTCAATCAATTCTTGTTCAAGATTTGAAGATTGCACAAGGATCTTCCTAGGGCTTCAAAGAGGTATGAATTTCTAATACTAGTCTTCAATTTCAAGTTTGGGTAAAGATAGGTGATTGGGAGTATGATTCTTGGGTGTCAGAGCATTATTTATACATACACATACCAATAAGGTATCTGGAAAGATTGGTCTGGTCGGAAAAGCGTAGAACCTAGCTAGGGCGCCGACTGGCGGGTCCCCACCTGCCTGGCCTCCACCACTAGTACGGCTCATACCCGCATGGCCTCCGCCTATGGGCGGCCGTACAACTAGTGCTATAATCACGGGCTGCTGGCCCTATTGTACTGCCTTGCACGGAAGCTTGGGGCAGAATCTCTGCACATGACTGAAATCATCGCACTCAAAACAAACTCTCGGTACGGTGATCTGCTACCCTTAAGTCTGACGCTGATGGACCGAATACCCACCGAAAGAACCTGGAAAGCTGGTGGGCGGTATGAAATCTTTGGCATGGTGCTAAAATAGGCACTGTAAGAACTCTAATGACCGGGGTACCCACTGGAAGAACCCTGAATAGCTGGCGGGCAGTAAGAACTCTCTAACATAGCACTAAAATAGGTTCGCACTGGAATACCTCGAGAAGGTGGCAGGGCCGGATTTGGGGGCCTGCTAGGCTGAGCCCTCCCACAATGACCTCTGCCCCCAGCTTGGGCACCCCTGAACTCTCCAGAAAAAACGGGACCTCTTGTCCCGCTGCATCTGCTCTCTACCCCTCTGACGGTAACCCTCAATCCTCCGAGCTATCTCCACTACTAGCTGATAAGAAGTCCACATCTCCACCTCCCAGGCTATAGTAGCCTAAATACCTGAGTGCAACCCCACAACAAACCTCCCACTCATTTTGCCTCGATGGGAAGTATCATAAGTGCATGGCGAGACAACTTAGAGAACCTAGCCTCATAATCGGTCACTGACATCTGACCCTTCTGGAGCTGCTTAAACTGAAACCGCAACTCTTCCCTCTGAGAGGGTGGAATATATCTGTCCAAGAATAGGCATGTAAATTGGTCCAAAGTCATAGGAGGAGAACCTGTCGGCCAGTCAAGAACATAAGACTGCCACCACTTACGGGCCTTGCCTTCCAATTGGAAAGTAGTGAAATCCACCTTGTCGGAATCCAATATCCTCATGTTGTGCAGTCTGTCCCTACATCGATCAATGAAGTCCTGGTGATCCTCATGTCGCATACCTCCGAAGATGGTAGGGTGTAGTCTAGTCCGTCTATCCAATAACTTATGCGGCTCGCCAGCCACAACTGGTCTAGGCTCAGGTGCCACTGCTGCAACTGGCTGGGCAGCACCCACGGGTAGTGCACGCGGGGTCGGATATATGGCAGCCAAATCTTCTGGAGCCTGAGCGGTAGGGGTCTGTGCTCCCCCTCCGGCCAGAGATATGGCTGGGACTGTTGGAAATAAACTAGCTTGGGTCATAGAATCCATGAACCGTGGCATACGGCCCATGACCTCCCGAAAGCCCGGTGCTGTCATCGATCGGGGCTGGCTCTGCTGCGGGCACCTCGCCCTGCTCCTTAATAACTGGATCCTCCACTGGATCCGCTGGTGGTGCAACTGGGGCAACTCTTGGACGTCCTCATCCCCTACCTCGGGCCGGTACCCTCCGCCGACCTTTGCCTTGGCCTCTAGCTAAAAAGGGAGTAGCTCCTCCCGGGTTCGGAACATTTGCCGTGCATGTTCTCACCATCTGTGAGTCAGTAAGGGAAGATGCTTAGTACACCATCAACTGCACGATAGGAGATGAATGAATAGTAATTTCCAAACACCGCATAGCCTCTTGTAGGTAAGTACGAATGTCTCCGTACCGATCCGCAAGACTCTATTAGGCCTACCCATAACTTGTGAGACCTGCATGAACCTAGTGCTCTGATACCATGTTGTCACGACCCAATTTCGTATCAGGCCGTGATGGCATCCATCACCATTGCTGGACAAGCCAACAGTGATCAACCTGGTGATTTCCCACTATTAACGAGTTTCCCATATTGCAATTTTTCATTAATTTAAAAGATTGAATGAGAAATAGATTTATGTTAATAAATGAAAGTAGCTAGAAGTATTTATAACCATAGGAATGAAACCAAAATCACAAGTCTACTAATATGTGCCAAGATCTAGTTTCACAAGTACGTTGGCAACTAGTAGAATATACAAAAGATGTCTACTCTACTGTCTGAAATAGAATATACAGAAACAAAACAAAAGAGAGACTCCGGCCTGCTGCTGAACGACTCGGAAGTGCAGCTCACCGGGAACTCTCGAACCAGGATCATGTACGCGCGCCAGACAAATTACCAGGTGCACCTGCCTCAGACCCTGCACATCAAGTGCAGAAGTGTAGCGTTAGTACATAACCAACATGTACCCAGTAAATATCCAGCCTATCCTCGAAGAAGTAGTGATGAGGGGTGGACATTGATATTTACTATGGGCTAACAATAATATGTCAAAATATTAATTAAGCATGGATTACATGAAAAATACAAAAACCCAATAATAGGAAATATTAAATAATCCCTTCACTAATATAAATCCAAAATTTATACTTTTTGTCATTTAACAATTTATATCTCGAGCCAAAGAAGCAATATCAATTACAAATTGGTTCGAAATATTTATCATGCGCAAATTATACTGAGGTCGTACGGCTTGATCCAACATAATATTTAAATTGTGCACTACTGAGGGTCGAACGACATGAACAATAGATGCATCTATCTGCTACCGAGACATTCGGCCCACTATGTGGTTGCATAATCACTCTGCGGACCACATAATGGCCTCAGATTGAATTAGAAGTAGAGCAAGTGTGGAGGAACGTTTGCGGCGCATTATGCGACCGCAAATCAGTTCTGCAGTGCCTTATGCGACCATAGAGTGTGTTTCGGGGTTTTATTTTTCTGGTTATATAAACCCGACCCAATTCTTATAAAACACTATTGGGGTCATTTTGAAGGGTTTCATCTGATAATTTAGAGATAGGTGAGACCATCTTAGAGAGAGAAAGTGAAGACCTAGTTATTTGTCCATCAATTCTTGTTCAAGATTTGAAGATTTCACAAGGATCTTCCTAGGGATTCAAAGAGGTATGAATTTCTAATACTAGTCTTCAATTTCGAGTTTGGGTAAAGATGGGTGATTGGGAGTATGATTCTTGGGTGTCAGAGCATTATTTATATATACACATACCAATAAGGTTTCTGGAAACATTGGTCTAGTCGGTAAAGCGTAGAACCTAGCTAGGGTGCCGACTGGCGGGTCCCCACCCGCCTGGCCTCCACCTCTAGGACAGCCCCTACCCGCATGTCGTCCTCCTCTAGGCAGCCGTATAGCTGGTGCTGTAATCACGGGCTGCTGGCCCTACTGTACTGTCTTGCCCGGAAGCCTAGGGTAGCATCTCCACACATGACTGAAATCACCGCTCTCGAAACAACCTCTCGGTACGGTGATTTGTTGCCCTCAAGTTTAACCCTACTGTCCTGAATACCCACCGAAAGAACCCTGGAGAGCTGGTAGGCAGTATGAAATTGCTTGCCGGGGTACCCACTAGAAGAACCCTGAATAGCTGGCAGGTGGTAAGAACTCTTTAACATAGCACTGAAATAGGTTGGCGCTGGAATACCTTGAGAAGGTGGTGGTGCCGGATATGGGGGCCTGCTAGGCTTAGCCCTCTCACAATGACCTCTGCCCCCAGCTAGGGCACCCCTGAACTCTCCAGAAAAACAGGACCTCTTTTCTCGCTGCATCAGCTCTCTACCCCTCTGACGGTAACCCTCAATCCTCCGAGCTATCTCCACTACTAGATGATAAGAAGTCCCCATCTCAACCTCCCGGGTCATAGTAGCATGAATACCTGAGTGCAACCCCACAACCAACCTCCCACTCATTCCTCTTCAATGGGAAGTATCATAAGTGCATGCTCAGTTGTATATCAAATAAATAGTCAGGTTGCATGGCACCCCAGTTTCCATCATTTCTGATCGGGAAGCACAATTCACTGCTAATTGTTGGAAGAAATTTCAGCAAGGTTTGGGTACTCAGGTGAATCTTAGTATAGCCTTTCACCCGCTGAATGACGGGCAGGCAGAGCGGACTATTCAAACACTTGAGGATATGTTACGTGCTTGTGTTCTAGACTTCCNTGGGTATTGTGAATCGACTCACGAAATTAGCATACTTCTTACCGGTTAAGGCTATCGATACAGCGGAACAATATGCTCAGTTGTATATCTAAGAAATAGTCAGGTTGCATGGCACTCGGTTTCCATCATTTCTGACCAGGGAGCTAAATTCACTGCCAATTTTTGGAAGAAATCTTAGCATGGTTTTGGTACTCAGGTTAATCTTAGTACAACCTTTCACCCGTAAACTGACGGGCAGGCAGAGTGGACTATTCAGACGCTAGAGGATTTGTTACGCGCTTGTGTTCTAGACTTCCAAGGTAGCTGGGATGATCATTTACCACTTATAGAATTTGCATACAACAATAGCTATCATGCTAGCATTCAAATGGCATCGTTCGAGGCTTTATATGGTAGGAGATGTAGATCTCCCATTGGGTGGTTCGAAATTGGGGAAGCAGGTTTGATAGGGCCAGACCTTGTGCATCAGGCTATGGAAAAAGTTAAAATCATTAAGGAGTGGTTGAAGCCTGCTCAGAGTCGTCAGAAATCCTATTCGGATGTTCATCGTAGGGATTTGGAGTTCAAAGAAGATGATTGGGTATTCTTGAATGTTTACCACATGAAGGGTGTAATGCGATTTGGTAAGAAAGGGAAATTGAGTTTGAGGTATGTCGGACCGTACAAAAGAATTCAGAGGATCGGTGAGGTGGCGTACAAGCTTGAGCTACCACTTGAGATGTCATTAGTACACCTGGTGTTTCATGTGTCTATGTTGAAGAAAGTAGTTGGAGATCCGACAGTCATTGTTTCAGTTGAGACTATTGAGGTAATTGAGAAATTGACTTACAAAGAGATTCCAGTTTCTATTATTGATCTGCAAGTCCGAAAAGTGAGAAATAAAGAAATTGCCTCTGTGAAAGTGTTGTGGCAAAACCAACAGGTTGAAGAGGCTACTTGGGAGGCCGAGGGTGAAATGAAGAAAAAGTATCCTTATTTGTTTGAAAGACCATGTATTTAAAGTTGTGATCTAGGAAAATAATAAAACTTACCTTTTATGAATTTTGTATCATGTGAACAATTGGCATTAAGGGTGTTCGTTTATGGATATATATTGCTTATGAAACAACGTTTGGTATTGTTTTGTATTATGTTACATCGTTGGAATACGTATATGTTGTTAGGATGTGTTTCTAGGGCTCTCTGACAGGTGGATAGGCCTAGTTACAAGGGAAACTCTTGCGAAATGTTTGGAAATTTTGGGAGTTAGTCAAATTTGGGGCTGCTCGAATGTGGTATGAAACAAACTGAGTTGCATAAGATGCTAATGATGGATTGTTACCCTCATTCGAGGACGAATGATCCAAAGCGGGGGAGAATATAACACCCCAGAAAATTTCAAAGTACTTAAGTGTAAAGCCCGGTAAAATTTGCAAAGAAAATAATGTTCATGGTGCTGGACTAGGCTTACGTGCCGGCTCGGACTTTTGGGGTTGAACAATCTACCGGAAAGTAAAGAAACATTTTTGGCGGAAAAGCGCGTTTAGGCGGTCCATTATGCGACCGCATAATCACTCTGCTGGCCGCATAATGGCCGCAGAAGTGAGCATGAGAGGGCCAAATCTGGCAGCAGCTATGGGGTCGACTATGCGACCGCATAACTGTTATGCGGTATATTATGCAACCGTATAACAGTTATGCGGACTGCATAGTGACCGCATGCACAGGCAGATGTTTGATTATTTTGTCAGTAATTATACGACCGATATATGGCCGCATATGCGACCATAGAACCGTTTCGGAGATCCATTTTTGAGTTTTTAAAACCCGACCATATTTCGTTAAATGCACTCTTTAGGTCATTTTTGAGCTGTAATCTGATATTTTAGAGTGAGAGAGAGTTCCCTGGAGTGAGAAGCTGTTCTTTAATAATTGTTCTTCAATTCTTGCCCAAGTTTTGGAAGGTTAAGAAGGGAAACTCTCTAGGTCTTCATCCTAGAGGAAAGATTCTACACCCTAACCCTCACTTTCGAATTTTATGTAGAAATGGACAACTAGAAAGATAATTTCTCGGCAGGAGGGTTGTTTATTTACATGCATGTGTTATAAAAGGGTGTAGGAAGATTGTTGAGCTAAAAATGGTAAAGATTGGGTTGTAGGATGATGGAATTCTCCATAAAAGGACCTTGGAACCTTAATGCAC